>OMPJ01015410.1:0-10676 GCA_900312935.1 Carapus acus | reverse complement strand
CGCTAGAATACACAAAATAAGAAAAAGAAGAAGAACCTACAACGACACCCCCGCGTCCTATTTCACTCTCAACCTGCAGCATTATTACTGGGACTGTTGACCCAATAAACACACACACACACACACACACACAGCTGACGGACTGGAAACCAAGACCAGCAGGAGTCTGGTGGAGGAGGAGGACGTGGGGCGGGTCCTGAAAGAGAAGAAGAAGAGATGAATGTTGACCTTGTCGTCCCTCAGCAGCTCCCGACGGAGCGGCCGGGCTGGGCGAAGACGAACAGCTTTGGTGGACCCGGACGACTCTCCCTCAGCAGGTGCTCTTGTGTGGCACCACTTCAGCTCCACCAGTGGGAGGAGCCTAGATGGCAGGCGGACGACGCTCCAGACTTGCCAACATCCTCGAACAAGCGTGGACCGAGTGAAACGTCTTGGCCTGCGGACACCGGGTAGCCCCGTCCCCGTCAGAACCTGCTGCACCGAGGAGCCCTGCTCCCATCAGAACCTGCTGGCTGGCCTAGGACCACATCAGGAACAACACGGAGCGGTGTTACTCAACTCACCGAGCGTCGACATGGGAGGGCGTGGCCACGTGGGGAGGGAGGGGGTTTGGTGGTGGGACGGGATGATGTCTTGGGGTCGAGGGGTCACAGAGGGGCGGGACTTAATGTGTTACGATTCTGTTGTGTATATTGAAATCCCAGTTGTTCACATTGACTGCAATATGAATTATGTTAATAAAATATGAACTTGAATGACTAATAATGGCTGCATGTCTTCACACACAGACGGGACATGATGTTTGGAAGAACTCAACTGCACAGTCACTTTCAGCCAGAAGGGCAACCTCTTTACAAAACGTTAAACTGACATTGATTGTTGCTCTGCTGTCCATCAGCCAGTTGCTACTCATCCAAACATGTAAACACAAACCGCCACAGTGTTAAAGCGGACACAGGTACACACCTCAAAGTCAGGCTTCATCTCTGGCTCCGCACACGTCCAGCTGCCCCCCTCAGTGTGCGTTAGCGGTGTCAAGTCTAGTCAATTTAATTTGTATAGCGCCGAATAACAGGACCTATCTTAAGGTGCATTACAGGATGGAGCAGGTAGTGCTCCTCAGCGTGTAAACAGTTAAGGTCTATGGGATGGACACACAGAGACCCAACATATCCCCCTTTAGCAACCATGGCGAGGAAAAAGCTCCCCTTGAGGGAAGAAACCTTGGGCTGGCCAGGCCACAGGTGGGCGGCCAGCTAATTTGACCGGTTGGGTTGAGAGAGAGAGGCAGAGAGAGACAAAGACAAGTGTAGAGATGCACAGCAGCAGGAGCAGGACCTAGATGTTTGGAGGTCCGTCATCGCTGATGGTGTTCTAGCTGCCGGCTCCGGGTTGATAAAGCACAAGACAACACTCTGGGGAACAAGCCCAATTAGTAACATCCATTTACGAGACAGGGATGCAGGTAAAGGTGGATGGGTGCAAGTGAGGCAGAGAGGGAGAGGTGATCGAGGAAGAGGAGGAGAGGAGAGCTCAGTGTGTCATCTATTTCTAATCCCATAGTTTTGTCTAACTATAGGCTTTATCAAAAAGGAAAGTTTTTAGCCCACTCTTAAAAGCAGTGAGGGTGTCCGCCCCCCGGACTGAAGCAGGAAAATGGTTCCACAGGACAGAAGCCTGATAGCTAAATGCTCTGCCCCCTAATCTACTCTTACTGATTTTGGGGATCACCAATAATCCTGCGCTTTCGGATCGCAGAGCTTTGGTTGGATGATAAGGCACAATCACAATAAGCAAGCTTAAGGTATGATGGTGCCTGATTATTGAGCGCCTTGTAAGTGAGGAGAAGGATTTTCAATTCTATTCTCGATTTTATAGGCAGCCAGTGAAGAGAAGCTTACACTGGGGAGATGTGGTCTCTTTTCTTAGTTCCTGTCAATATACATGCTGCAGCATTCTGAACCAGCTGGAGAGGCTTCAGTGTCATGTTGCTACAGCCTGCGAATAAAGAATTACTGTAATCCAGCCTGGAGGTAACAAAAGCATGTATTAGCTTTTCAGCATCTTTTAGAGACAGCATGTGCCTAACCTTAGCAATGTTATGTGAAAGAAGGCGGTTCTTGACATTAGTTTTGTGTGTTAAGGTATGCGTTCCCTCGATTATGTCCAAGCGGGACAGACAGTCAAAAAGATGTGAGACACGTACAGTATATGCATCATGAGGGACTTTTAATGAGCACGGCGAGGACGCCGTCCGCCTATGTGTCTTCACGTGGACGCCTGCTGGGTGGTCATGAGGACCAGCGGGACCTCCTTGTCTCCGGTGCCCAGCAGGGGCAACATGGTCTCAGTGAACTCGGAGGCGGCGGTGAAGGTGTAGATCTCAGCGCCCGTCTTCACGTTGTAGAAGGACACTTGTCCCTCTTCCACGTCCAGGAACACACCCACCTGCCGCAGCTTGGGCGGAGTCTTCACCTGCACACACACGGCAGCTGTGAGGGCGGGGCTCGGACGGCGGCAAGCGGGGCAACGTCTGCCGACCTTGGTGAGCGGGGGAGCGGTGAGCGCCCGCAGCTGGCCGCTGCTCCACCAGAGGGCGTAGTAGCCGTTGGTGGGGCTCATGTCGAACAGGCCCTTCCTCTGGGCCGACTCGCTCAGGACGCCCAGCTTCCAATCATGGTTCTCGCCCACGAAGACCTGAGCCAGGGTGAGAGGGGCGGGGCAAGATGCAGAGGCTCGGCCCCCGAGCAACATGTCAGTCAGCTGATCGTACGCCCAAATGGGCCCTCACCAACAGAAAAAGAGCTGATCACCGGCGAGCGCATTCTCTGTCAAACGCGGCTTGAGCGGCGCCCCCTACAGCACTCACCTCCCAGTAATGGCGGCCGGTGTTGTAGCCCTCCTTGGCCACCACGCAGGACCACACGTCAAAGCGGTGCTGACTGTTGCGGTAGAACTGCAGCTTCTCTCCGCGCTTCAGCTGCTTCCGGTCCTCGGACAGGATGAGGAATGGGTATGCTGTCACTGGGTTCAGTGTCACGTCGCCTGCTCGCCACACGGAGAGGAAGAAGATGAGTATAGCGCCGCTGTTAGACGGACATGTGTCAGCTGCAGGGCAGACACTCACCAAGGTACACGCGAACCTTCTTAAAGCCTGTTGGACAGAGAGAGAAGGTCAGCACGGGGACGAGGAGGTTGGGGGGAATGAGGGAGAGGCGGAGGGAGAGGGGGCGGGGTTTGATCAGGGTGGCACCTGTGCTGGCTTTGATCTTCTTGATATCTGTGGAGGAACAACAGCAGCAAGTCAGATGGTGCTGAGGAGCTCAGCTGCTCCTGTTGCCACGGTAACACACCTTTCATGGACCACTGGCTCTTCTTCAAGTTGGCGCTGCTCCCTCTCAGGCTAAGCGTGCTCTCTGCCATAGAGCTGTCCATGGCTGACACTGTCCCCACATGCACGCCCGGACGCACGCACGCGCGCGCGCGCACACACACACACACACACACACACACACACCTAAGCGACTCCCTCCTTACCCGCAAACTGTGCAGCCCCACGGCGGCACACTCACTGGAGCCCTGAGAGCCTCTGGAGTGGACGTCACCCGTCCTGATCTCCTCCAGTCTCTGCTTCACCTCCACCAAGGAGCTCCTCACGTCGCCCAGGTGGAAGTGCAGGCTAAGCTCCGCCTCCTCGTCCATCTCCTCCTGAGAGTCTGCAGGCAGAGGGACAGAGGCCTCACCGAAGCCCTGGGAGGAGGACAGGAGTATGGGAGGACGGACAGAGGGAAAGAGACGGAGCAGCGGCAGGAAGAGGAGGAGGAGCTCAACAAGGGGGGCCAGAGGGAGGCGGAGCAGAGAGAGGATGGAGGAGGAGAAGGAGGAGTTGCGAGTCATTCGCCCAATCCCAGACCTGAAAGGCGGAGCTCAGGATTGCCCCCAGTCACATCACAACCTCACTTCCTGTGTGCCCACCTGCAGGAAGCTGATGTGGTCCTGGCTGATGGCCTGAGCCTCCAGCACCGCCCTCCGCTCCGTCAGCAGGCTGAGGTCCGCCTCCAAGCGGCTCACCAGCTCCCCCCCCTTGGCGGTCACCGCATCCAGCTGCTGTGTGATTCTGCCCACCAGCTCCGATCGGATCCTCTCTAGCGAGCGGCCGACGTCGTCCAGCACGTGCTCCAGCTCTCCGCGCTCACCCTCGCCATAACTCTGAGGACTAGACAACACTCAGGCCAGGAGCGCACGCGCACACGCATGCGCGCGCACGCACACACACACGCACGCACGCACCCTGACTGCATCTAGTCTCCGCCTCAGGCCGCTCATTCGCTGTTCTCTCTCTTTGATGCGCTTCACCATTTCCTGCTCAGTCCTCGCCATCTCTTTCTGACACACACACACAAACACACACACACACATAAGAGGTTGGTCCGAGTGTCCACAGCGGTGTGTGCGGGGCCACCTGCTTGCTGAGCCTCTCTGTCTGCACAGACACGGTCTTGTGCGTGCGGTGCTCCTCCAGCACACAGACGGCACAGATGCAGGCGTCACACGTGCGGCAGAAAACCTGGGCAGCCAACGTGGGGGCAGAGGTCACGCAGGTCAGAGGTCACACAGGTCAAAGGTCATGGCCCGCAGGGGGTCAAGCGCTTACCTCCAGCAGGCGACGGTGGGCAGGGCATGTGCGGCCCTTAAGTGCCTCCTGGGGGTCCATGAGGGGGTGCTTGGCGTAGAAGGGCGTGACCTGGTGTGGCTGCAGGTGCGGGCGGCAGTAGGAGGCAGTGCAGGTGAGGCAGGAGCTGACGGCCGGCCGCTTGGCACCAGTGCACACATCGCACCACACCACCCCGCCCGCCAGCCCCGCCCCCTCTGGGCCTGCCTCCTCGACGCTTGCCTCGAACGGGTTCCAGCCGTCAGCCTCGCTGCTCAGCATCAGCGCCCCGCCACCCTTGGGCAGCGCCGTGGCACCGTACTGGGCCATCTTGTACTTGTCTGCGATGAGGGCAAAGACACGATTGACGGCCAGACGGGGGCGCTCCTCAAACTGCCGCTTACACAGCGGACAGGAGGAGAGGGGGCTGGACGCCCAGTAGCCCCCGATACACGCCTGAGGAGGAGCGGAGGAGCGTTAGCAATACGCCACACACACACACACGCAGCAGGACACAGGAAGGACATGGGGGTGGAACCTGGAGCGGGGTGTGGGGGCAGAGTACCTGGCAGAAGTTGTGCCCGCACGGCGTGGACACGGGGTCGGTGAAGAGGTCCAGGCAGATGGAGCAGGTAAGCTCCTGCTCCGTAAAGAGCTCCGGTGCCGCTGCCATCTCCAGGTCAGGGCAGAGGTCAGATAAGAGGTCATGCAGGAGGTCTGGGCGGAGGTGACGCACAGGCCTGGAAGAGCAGCACACACACAGATCAGGAAGACCTGGACAGGCCACATTCCACATTCCACACACACACACACACACTCCCGAGTGTACCTGTGTGCGCCTCTGATTGGCTGATGTCAGTCAGGTGTGGAGAGGCTGCAGCTGAAACACCATGGGAACATTCTTAAAAAGCCTTTGACAGGAAGTAATCACACGAGCTGACAGGACACAAACAGGTAGTAGGAACCACAAATACCAAACCAGACAATAAAAGACGGGAAGTGAAGTTATCAGCCAGCAAACGCAATTAAGATGTTAATGCTACTGTCTCTGCAACACTCACACACACACTGTGGCAGTCTAGAGTGACTCTGTGTGTGTGCATGTATGATCAATAGGACAGATATGTGCTATGACTTCTGGCTCAGCAACAGGGAGTCACTCACACAACTACTGACTCCCTCACACACACAAAAACACACTCACAGATACGCATGCAGAACCATTACTCATTAAAGGCTGATATCACACATTGAGCTGAAGCTGATAAAACCAAAATGTCTCACCTGTTCGCCTCTGCCGACCAAAGCCGCCCAGCTCCCTAACTCCCACACACACACCTCGGCTGAAAGGGCGGGGCTTGGCCAAGTGCAGGACCTGTCAGGTGAGTTTGCATGCGGCGTCTTTTCATTTTGTAACAAAACACAACCAGGTTTCACTTTGCATCTGTGGGATTCTTTATTGGAAGACAGCCTCAGGACAGAGCCGACCCACTCTCTCCCCCTCCCTCTCGCTCACACACACACACACAGAGAAAGGAGTTGGAGATGTAGGAGTTCATAGCCCTGCTCCATGTCATGATCGCCAGCAGGGGCGCAGGAGGCAGAACAAGAATCCTTCAGCCTCGCCTCAGAAATCTTTATAATGCAGCAACCTGCACAAACAGGAAGTAAATCCACAGAGCACATGACACACACACACACACACACACACACAAACACGCACACACACACCTGAACAGGGGGGCGTGGCCTTTGTTGTTGGCCAATGAGAAGAAGCCACTGTTTGGGGAGAAGTCCAGGCAGCTGACCCGATACACTGATTTCCTCTTTGGGACCGGAAAGTTACAAAAGACGCTCAGGGACGGGAGGTGGAGCTGAGGGGGGAGAAACACACACACATACATACAAGCACATACTAAGGGTCAGACGACACCAGCCGCTCTTGCGTCCTCGTGACGGTGTCCCGCCTCACCAGCCGCATGGCCTCGTCCTCTGCTCGAGACGCCATGGCCAGGATCTCAGACGTGGGATTAAAGGTCAGCGATGTGGCTGACGTCAGCAGGTTCATCACTGCCTTCAAGGGCCGCGGATTGGAGGAGTTTAGACATGCCTCCTGGGAGTAGATGTTGACCACGCCGGCCTGGGAGCTGAGAGGGAGAGAGAGAGAGAGAGAAAGAAAGAAAGAGTGAGGGGAGCAGGCGACAATGGAGAGCAGAGTCTAGATCTCCTTTTGTATGTGTGTGAGTGTCTACCCGCAGGCGAGGTACTGTCCGTTCCTGGACGCAGCGATGGACGTCCCCCTCACACAGCCATCATCTGTGAACCTGTTAACACACCGACTGCTGCGAAGGTCCCACACATACACCTCACCCTCCTCTACAAACACACACACACACACACACACACACCTCAGCTCATCTGCAGGCTGCCGGGTTGAGCTACAGTGTGGCGTCTCTCCCTCACCTGAGTTTGCAAAGACTTTGCAGCCATCGGGCGAGAAGGTCACATCACTCACGTTCCCGTTCATCTTCATGCTGCTAACGACCTCCTTGGTCTGCGCGCGCACACACATACACACACACACATACACACACACACTGTCCTGAGCGTGCCGCTTCAATTGGCCTTCAGGGGGTACTGGGGAGCAGCAGCAGTACCTTGAGTGTGAGCAGGTGCAGGTATCCTCTGGTCCCACTCAGCAGCAGAGCGCCACCCTCAGGACAGACGGCAAACTCCTTCACTCTAGTCTCACTAAGACCTGTATACATACACACATCCTGTCACTGTCACATGGCAGCCCTCTGTGTGTGTGTGTGTGTGTGTGTGTGTGTGTGTGTGTGTGTCAGTCTCGGTCGACCTCTGACGACGTGCATGGGAAGCACTTTGCCCTCCATCATGTCGTAAATGTAGAACATCCTGTTCCTCAGGCCTGTGGCCACCACCGCCCCCCCGTCAGCACTGAAACGGGCCCGCAGGACCGGGAAGCTATCCAATCGCACAGTCTGGATCAGAGCCCCGCCCACCTACGGCCAGAAAGAAAGGTGGGGGAGGGAAGGGAGGAGAGGGAGAGAGACGGGGCAGGACGACACAGGAAGGCAGGACGACACAGGAAGAGAGAGAGGTCAGAGAGAGGTCAGAGAGAGAGAGAGAAAGAGACAGAACAGCGTACCTGGAAGAGCGACACAGATTGGTCCAGCCCGGCTGTCATGACGACCTGGGCGTTGGGGTGGAACTGCAGTGAGGTGAGCCTCTGGTCTGATGGCCGGGCACTGTTGGCATCGCAACACTTCTTCATCTGTGGGCAGAGACACGTCAACGCACAGCAAAGCCTGCTGACTGACAATTGGTAAGCTGGGAGGCCTGGCTACCCGCAGGATGCTGCTGGGCAGGACGTATGAGGACGCCACAAAGTTCCCCGTCCTCCTTGTCAGTTCCTCCTCCTCTTCTTCTTCTTTGTCTGGATGACAGAGATCAGTCAGATCAGCCAGATGCTGGTTGCTCACTTGCCCTCCTCTCTCCCTTTCTCCATCTCTCTCTTTCTCCCTGTCCTCACTTCCACTCTTCCTCCTGCTCTTCTTCTTCACTGTGCTCTCAGCCCAAGATGGAGCTCCACCCATTGCCTGCTGGAACCTGATGGACAGACAGATGGACAGATGCGTCATGGTTTCCTTGGTAATGTGTGTGCATGTGCGTGTACGTGTGCGTGTGAGCTCACTGCTCTGTCATCCTCTGCTGCAGGCTGCGTTTGCTCATGCTTGACTCTGCCTCTCCTCTCCTCAGGTCACTACAGAAACGCTGCGTCAAGTTCACCCTGACACATGGACACACAGACATATCACAGTCTTCAACACACACTCTACATCCACCGCCGGGTGGGAGGAACGGTGTTTGCACGCACTCCTCTGCCACGTCGTCATCCTCGTCCACCCACGCCGCCCTCCTGCTGGACGACCCCACGTGCTCCTCCCCCGCAGAGTCTCCTGCGGCCTCGCCACCATCATCAGACACGTCCACACCCCACTGCAGCTGCTCGTTCTGGGACACAGATGGAAAGGTGAATGGACAGACAAAGAGATGGTAAAGCAGGGAGGTGAATGGCGACTCAATGCTAGACAGACAAAAGAATGAATAGACAAACCCAAAGACAGACAGACAGACGGAGAGAGTCATAGAGGAACAGGTGGAGAGATAGACAGAGAGAAAGACAGGCAGACAGGTGGAGAGACAGACAGAGAGAAAGACAGGCATAAAGGTAGAGAGACGTGTAGGCTGGCGGACAAGTGAAGGCAGAGACGGACAAAGGGACGGACGGACTCCGTGTGTCCCGCGGTTTTAGCATCATTCCGTGACGAGGGGATAACGTACCTCCGCTAGGTGGCGCTGCGGCTCCTCCGTAGGCCCAAACACCACGTCCTCCAGCAGTTTCACCGCGCCGTCCGTCTCACCGAGCGCCACCACGCTTTGCGCGTTACAGCGCCGCAGCGCCTCTTCCGGCTCTCCATCTTCCGCGCCCTGCGGCCGGCTGCGCTTCCTGCGCCCCGCCGCCGAGGCTTCGGCCTCTGCCGTCTCCATGTCCAAGTGTCCGAGTGTCCGAGTCCCCGTTGAGCTCCGGGTCAGGGACCGCAACATATCGATGGGTCTCGGTGCGCGTGAGGCTAATGTTTCCCTTCCGCTCGAGTCACGTTTCCGGAGAGGCGCCTCGCTGAGGCCAGCGGTCGCCCCCTGCTGGTGACCGCCTGAAGCGCCTCATGACTGTGAGGGGATGGACGGCAGGAGGCCCAGAGACACAACGCCACACAAAGCTTTCACTCTTTTATTCAGGATAGGGAGAGTGTGTGAGCGTGTAGAGGGGGCGGCGGTTAACATGCAGAAACTACGAGGATGCAGCTACTCTACAGCAGCTCCAGTGTCATGACTTCACACAGGAACCTCACATGGAGGAGGAGCAGCTCAGGTTTAGTCTGGATTCACCATTAGGAGGAGGGAAACTGTCCTCAAACCCTCCACACGCTGGTTAGTGAAGGCAAAGAGACTAGTGTTTGTGTGTGTGTGTGTGTGTGCGTTTATGTGTGGGGGACTCTTGCTAGTTGAGACCGTACTAGGACACCACATGTGACAGCAGGATCTACACTGTCCATTAGGTGACAGTGTTCCTCCGGATGGTGTAGTAACTGTCCAACAATTAGAGGTCAGAATCCTCACATCAGCATGTGGTGCATTCTGGGTAATTCCAAATAAAGTGGGCAGAGGGGGCGCTGTGGTGCTCCAACGACATGCAATCTGTCTATGCCCTGTCAGAGGACAAGAGGGGACACGGCACAGACAAGGCAAGACGAGACCCCACATTGAGGGACGACATCCCCCCACGTCCTGGAGAGTAACCATGGCAACAACATCAGCCACACCACTTCACTTTGACAGCACAGCACACAGCCAGTGTGACTCCGCCCCCTTCATCTTGGTCATCATCAAAGTGCTTGTGCAAAAGAGCACACACACACACACGGACACAAGCACACTCCATCAGCCAGCAAACAGATCATCATCCACATCTCTTCTCCAAACTGCTCCTCCTGTCAGCTGTGAGTGTAGTGGTGGAGCGAGTGAGCATGCGTGTGTGCGCATGCATGCATGTGTGTGTGATCTTTGGGGATCTCAGCATTCACCTCCCAACAGGGGGCAGCGGAGGGGCTCCTCTCATTGCTACAACACAAAGGAATACTCTTAAGGCATTACTGTGCTTGTACACAGGGTGTGTGTGTGTGTGTGCGTGTGCGTGCACGTGCGCACCAATACCTCTGTTGGTCTTGCTGGGGTAGATCTTGGTGAAGTGTCTGTAGTCGTCTGGAGGAGGGAAGTCGTCCAGTGGGTGGAAAGAGTATTTGGACTCAAAGTCGTCTGTAGGCAGAGGAACAGAGAGGAGCACAGGTCACTGCCCGCCGCCGCCGCCGCCGCCGCCGCCGCCGCCACCACACACACACACACACACACACACACACACACACACACACACAGAACTAGATGC
>OMPJ01015409.1:6669-29219 GCA_900312935.1 Carapus acus | reverse complement strand
GACCCAGCCAATCACAGCGCAGGAACAAAGCCAGCCAGGATCTCCTCTACTCTGAACAACTCCCTGATACACACACACATATAAACATTCGTGCATTTTCCATCCAAATGGAACGAAATGCTCAGCCGGCGTTCCAAAGACCTTTAACGCAGCTGGCACACGTGCAGCAGAGGATTATTTCCCAGTTATCCCCCGAACTGAAAATAACCAAGGATGCAAAACTTGCAGAATGGAGGCTGATGGCCGCCGTGCGTTGACTGCTGGTGGTGGCGTGAACATTTGCACTGACAGGGAGCTCAGATCTGTCAAATCAAGAACTTAGTTCCTGATAGAACCCTGAAATCTGCCTAGAGACGACTGCAGTGTCTCTTTAGGACGGATGACATGCGCGAGAACACGCACGCTTACCCTAACCCTAACCCTAACTGTCAATTGAATGGATTGATTTCAGGCCTGGTTTTGCCAAAAAAAAAAAAAAAAGGTAAAATGATTGAACAACATTAGAGTGCGATGTTGTGAAAAAATGTGTCCATGCTAAAACTGCACATCTATAAAAGAAGTGATGAAGATTTGGAATCTGGAGCCCGACTCCACTCTGCACCCCTGACTGTTCCAGGTGTTACAACCTCACAGTTCAGCTGGTCTCCATCACACTCGGGTATCAAATCTCCCCGCGGCCTCAATGAAGCCGTTGTTTGTTTTTAATTTAAGTGCCACATTCACTCCGAGTTATTGACACTCAGTTCTTAGAACGCTGTCGTTTATATCGCTAGAAAAATAGTGTGAAGTACTTGATTGTGATGAGACGTTGGCGGGGCCAAAACACATCCTGATTTGTCTTGTATTTGGGTTGGAAGATGACCCGTGACCCCCGTCTTCTTTTCACTTAGATGAGATGCATCTGATATGCAGCTCCAGTACAATTGTCTCTCTGTGCCCTGGAAATCTGAGACAACATTGTGTTACAGAACAGGAATGTGAAAGGAAAACATGATGGAATCTGCAAAAAACAGCAGGTCGAGACTTCACCTTGATGTTGGCGAGGGAAGTAAGAACAACACCATCTGGAGGTCCAAATGGATTGGGATGGGGGTGCTCACGTGGGGTCTCTCAGATTTCAGCTGCTGCAAGGTGAAACAAAGGAATCACAACGGCAGTCACCTGCCACACATCATCAACTCCAAACAAGCAGAGGTGTCGCTTATAAATCTGTTCACACTTTCCCTTAATGCACTCTTCTTCATACATACAGCTGGTGGTGAACCTGGAGTTCAGGCCCCCTCCAGCTTTTAGCGCGTCCCCTGGGCGAGGATGTGACGATGTCCCGGCAGCTGTCCGTCCAGACTCGGCCGTCGTTTGTCCCTGCAGAGCGAGGCGAGGCGAGGCGAGGCCGTGCCCTCTCTCCCCCGCCGAGGTGTTTGTGAGGGGGCCAAGCTGAGAGTTCGTCCCACTCAGAGACCGATAAAGAGACACATACCCGCTGGCCTGCGTGTTAAGAGGGCCTGTTGCTGAGCAGATAAGGACCGTGCAGTGTGTGTGTGTGTGTGGCATGTGTGTGTAGGAGAGGACAGAAGACAACAGAAGTCGGGCTGGTGGGCTCTGATAGCTGCGGTTCACTTTTTTGTTGTCCTCTGCCTGGAGTGCGAGACTCCGCGTGGGCTGGCGGGGCGATTGGTGTTATGAATCCATTTCACATTCATGCCTGTAAAATCAACACCTCGAGGTCCGGCGGCCATAAAAACAACACATTGTCCCCACCACGCTGAGGAAAATGAGGTCCTTTCTAGATATAAATAACAACAGAAGCTATCAGCGCCCCTCAGCCGGCGCGAGTAGGCCAGGAATAGCGTTGGCATAGTAACGCCTCTGACGCAGCTATCGGCGCAGCCTCATGGCGTCCCCTGAGGAGATAACGCACAAATCCGCGGAGAGGTGAGCGACATTCCCCTTCCTCTGCTCATTCCGCGGTTATCACACCGACATACACCTGCTGGTGCTGCTGATTTCGATCAGCAGGACCTTCGCCCCTCACTGTGTCCACATCCGTGAGAGGCTCTCAGGTTGACTTTTCCCAACCTCCAACTCTGCCCGGCTTCCTTCACGTTTTCATCCCTCAATTAAGTCTGCGACTTGGCATTACGCCGCCTGTAACCCGGCACCGACACCCTCCTAAAAATAGCGCGCACTAATCCTCGGGACCCCTCTGAGACTAAGCGCGCACTGGCGGGCTCGGATCGCACGTCGGCGCTGAGAATGTGGTTTAAGGGGTGAAAAGTGATGAAAGTGATGGGAGGCTTTTATACGGGGTGTTTGATTTGGGGAGGGAGGCGTTCCTGCACTCACCGCACACGCATCAAGCTCCAGCTCTGGTATTAATGGGAAGAAATGTGACCCGAGGCCTCCCGCTACTGCTGCTGCCGTGGTTGCCACGCAGCAGTGCTGCACCCTCTGGTGGGGTTGATGCACACCACTTAAAAATCGAATTTACGCGTGCGGGCAGCTTCAATAACGACATGTCCAACCAGTGAGATCACTTGCTCTGGATCATGTCGGATTTATGAGGCGCGGTGGATTCATGCGTTTCTCTGGGAAACTTGGAGGGCCTACGGGTTGTTAGGTCACGATGCTGTGGGGGGAAAGGAAATGAGAAGTAAAACACTCAGGTTAATACTGACTGGGTAACTGCAGAGGCAAACTGGACTGTGTGTGTGTGTGTGTGTGTAGCTGCAGCTCAGAAGCAAAATGTCCCTTTGAGGAACGACTTTAGAATCACTTCATTACTACTCATCAGCCACTTACTCACTCTGACAACAAAACATGACACTGTTCAGAGGTTTCTACAGCATGATGATCAGTTCCAGACCCCAAATAATGAAAATACGTGACGAGAAGTTATACTACAATAACGAAATACATTCAAGTGCATGTGCAAGATGTCTAATAATCACCACGGGCATGTTCAGCTTGAGTTGGGGAGTTAAACCGAGTCTGTAATGCTCCATGGGGGCAGAAATAAAGACCTGCACACATGTGCCAGGCCCCCTTCTGGTCATCAGAATGTGGCAACAGGGCGGCAGCAGATCGAATAGCGAGTGCCCCCCTCCGTGGAGCGAAGGGAAAATGAGACTCAAAGAGAAGAGGACAGCTGTGCCAAGAGGGTGAAGCTGTTCGCTGCCATCTCTCAATCTATTCCCGCTGCCTCGGGCCCTGTGACTCAGGCCCTGGTAGCAAGCGAGTTAAACTGAAGCGCAAAGCATCTGCGGAACACTAACAAGCAGCATAGGATTGATCGATTTAATTTTTTTTCTTGGCTGGGCGCATTAAACGAGTCCCCGGGGGTGAGACCGAAAGCAAAACATTACGGTTTAATTCGCAACATGTGAAAATATTGTGCAAGAGACCACCGTCCCCGAGACTTTGTTCATGAGAAACAGATACTGAGACGGCAAGCGTGGACAGCTTGTCTTTAATAAGACCGCGAGATCCTCCCACTGACCTTTTAACACACATCAAAATATATTTATAGCATTTACACACACTGGCGCTTCACGTACGAGTCCGTGGAATCTCGACGCAAACGAGAGAAAACAGTCATGCTTGAAGACGTGGAGGACGAGCACAGCGTTAATGTGATAATGTGAATTGACCGTGAGAGCTTGGATCCCTTCTTTTTCCACCCGACACACACTGTCAGGGTCCCGTTATGCTGTGACAGCGGATTTGAGGTGAGAAAGTTTAGGGTCTCGCTCTTCAAATCCTAACTGGACTTCTCTGCGTTACTTAGCAACAGCAACAACGACAACGACAACAACAAAAAAAAAAAAAACGGCTATCTTGGTGTGTGTGACATCGGGTTGTGCATCCCTTTACACCACGGAGCTGTTTGCTCCATTTGATTTACATTATTCACATACATTTGTACCCAGTCATTATATTCCTCTTTGACTTAAATAAAACAAAGAAAGTTAACGCTCCTTCCTCTTCTTCTGCTTCTTCTTATTCTTCTTTTGCAGCTTATCGCAGTGGTTACTTGGTTGTGATGTAATGTGCGGTAGATGTTCCTAGTCAAGTATTAAGGTGCATGGGAACTGGCGCCGTGAGGTTCTTTGTAAATGCGAACATTGATGCACCTGCGTTGCCACATGGTACCATGCAGCAGAAATCCCCCTACTGTGTTTTGCTCGCTTCCTTATGTCAGATTGCCATTTCTTCCTCGTCCTCTGCCTCCTTCCTCTTCGGCAAAAGCTTGGCGGGCCCTCACCCCGTCGTGAAAGCAGCGACACAGGTCACAGGGCCCAGCGTGGTGACCTTTTCAAAGCCGGCGCGTGTCAGAGGACCTCTGGAAGACGAAAAGAAAAGGTTAAAAGGTCGATCGACATGAGGGATTAAACTGGCAGGTGACAACCCGGCTCTGAGTGAGAACTGGGGTCACGGGCGTCGTTACCAGAGTGGTTAGAGCGCCTACAAACGTCTGACCCGTTCATAATAAAATATGATAAATCACGCTGAAGGAGGCCCGAGTCAGTAAACGTCTGCTGGCCTCAAATAACACACACTCACACACTCGCATATACGCACTTAACGCTGCAATAAAGTGGTCGGTGATTGATGGAATGCAGACTATGTGATTGACAGCAGCAGATGTGAAGACAAGCAGGCATTCGCCGGATTAAATGCGCAAATAAGCCCCTCAAAATAAACAACCCACCTATGTACAATGTATCATATGATTATTAATAATCTTGGTCACAAAGTTAATTGTAAATACCGCCGGTGGCTGAAACGGGGCCGATTAAGTATGAGATGCCGCGGTGCTGCTGACGTTGCACGGGGGGAGAGGAGGTGATCCCATCCACTTAATTTCCCTGAATCTTGTTTCCTCCTCGACTTTAACGGACGAGCCTTCCTGACCACTGCTGCCTTGCTAGGAATGCCTCGGCAGGTTTGGGCCCAGGCCAGAGGAGCTGTCAAATCAAAGCTGTCATCGGGTCGAAGACGCTGCGTCTCTCTCTTAACCGCCCTGTCCTCCCCGACGCCATGTTTTCGGTGTCCCCGTTCCACTCCCCGCTGGGGCCAATCGGGTGCCACACTGATCTCGCCCTCGGTGGCGGGGGGTGGGGAACTCGCCCACACGGAGGTGACGACCGGTACATGAGACGCGGCGCGGGTTTGGTTCCCGAGGACTCTATGTGCCAAAGACAACAGAGGCCGCCTAACGCTGCAGCCATGAACTGAGGCCATGGGCATCTGATCCGTGTTTTAATTAGCACAGCAGTTTCTCTGCATGGGCAGATTTTATTCATACTGAGAATAAGTATGTTTTGTAGGACATGTCAGTGACTTGTATCCACGCTGTCTGTAGCTGCAGTATCGGAAGATTTGACTCCTCAACACCTTTGGTGCCACTTCTGTTCGATACTGAGGTGGCTAACGATGTAGCCGGCTCAAGTTTTTGCCACCACTATACAGTATGTTGATGTATTTGGCTAGTTGGTCTACTGACAGGTGACAGACAGTGGAGATGAGTAACAGTAGATTAATGTCCATCATGTCCCCTTTGACCTGGAAATCTGAATCAATACTAAATATTTTTGTGGCACCGAACACACAAAGGTTCCCCTACTTACCTGCCACATGCTGCGGCTTCATGGGCGCTGCTTTCTTCAAGAACGAATCCTCGCTCTCGAACGCCAGGATGGGCTCGGTGGCCATGTTTGTGTCGGACTTCTCCCGGGCTGCGTTGGTGCTGTTGCCGTGCTTGGCGAGCTGGAGGATGTCCTCGAAGTGGGAGTTGTCTTCGTTCATGGAGAGGCCGTTTTCGTGGCGCGGTTGGACGCCGTTGACCACCTGGACTGAGGTGCTGCGGAGACGGAAGAGAATCACACGGACGGGCGTCAAAGCGGCTCCATGAAACGACGACTCGGGCCACTGCGGCCCATTTAAGGCTCAAACTGTAGCGAGGGAAAGGGCGCAGGGAGTGTGCGCAGCCGCTGAAGGCACAGCGGCCCAGCAGGTCTGGTATGTTTACAGAGAGTCTGCCCACGTGGCTGTTTGTGTTTTGTGGCATGCACGTCTCCTGCAGACTTGATTGCACGCCGAGTTCGTGCTTGGGGTTTTGTGGCACGGCAGCTCCGCGCTCTCCACGGTGGTCCAACGTCAACAAACCGGCAGTGAAACTTTGAGAGTCGAGAGCGTCCGTACCTCTCTTTCACGGCGCTCTGTCCGTTGGCTGCCTTGCCGTCGGACATGTGGACCTCTGGCCTCGGCTGTTGCTCTGCGGGCGCTGGAGTACAACACACAACACAGCACGGAAATCAGCATTTCTCTAACCTTGCCACCTTTTCCTTCTTCGGCAAGTCACACTCTTGCTTTGCTAGCAAAGACTTTGCTAGTTGAGGACCACCATGCTAACATCCTGCCTGTGTGTTTCGGCGCCACCTCTTCAGTTTTTACAGCTGTTGGGAAGGCAGAGAGGTGGTGCGGCCATCTGTCCACACCCTGGATTACAAGCGAGTGTCGCCAACCGGGCCTCTGACCACATGATCCGAGGTCTCAAGCCTTCCCTGCACTTGGATCCATGACTGCCACATCCTGTTTAGCTCTTATCGCACGGAGGCCTTCGTTCTCTACGTGACGTGGAAGCTCACGCTGGGTCACTGTGGACGCGCGCGTGTGTAGATATTTTCTTGGCAGCATTTTATTTACAGTTCCCCTGCCTCGAATGAATGTTTTGTTTGGTAGCTGCAAGCCGGAGCACCTCCGCCCACTCAACCTCTGTCCCTCGCTCAGGCTAGCATCGGGACAGCAACACATGGGTCCGATTGCGCGGACAAGACGTCAAACTGCAGCTGTGCAGGACACAAGGCGGTGGAATTTCATGTCTTTCATGCATATTTAATATGTACCTGATTCGGATTGGAACAAGTGATCTATTTTAAGAGCAGGGGAAAGAGCCTGAGGGGAATCAGCTGGCTAATTTGGGGCAGCTAGCGGTGAGAGTTGGAAATCCATTCAGAGGCTGGTAACAAAGCCCGTGTGTAGCCTTAAAACCCCTCTCACAGCAGACAAATGGCAGAGATCAGGCCAATTACTGAAAACATCCTTGCAGATCCGCTGCGAAGCGAGGATGTAATGGCTTCCCTGCAACACGTGGGGGCCTTTGGCTCTAAGTGGACAACATTCTACTCACGTTTGCTGTTCTCCGCTTCCTTCCCATTAACTTGTGTTGGAGGCTTTGTTTCTTTCTGTGGAGGACAAACATGATGCCAGTGATTCCTTTTTTGGGGGGGCTTTGGCTCAAAGTGGAGACCAAATGTACCTTGTCGCCGACATCTGTCTTCCGTGTCCTCTTCATGATCTCCTCCAGACGCTGGGAGAGGAAGAGGGACAGACATGAGCAGAGGACACAACCACAAAGGAGACAAAGAGAACAGTGGTTCCGACAAAATACCAAATTTTCAATCATAACAACTGTTTAGTGTTTAAGAATAATGTCCACAAGATGTTCTCATCATCAGTGATCACAAGACACTCTGTTAGTACACCAGCAATATTGGTGGTTAGCTGACGATTAGTTGATTCATTATTTATTTTATACAGTATGTGTTCACCACTCGTCCCTCCCTTTCCTATCCTGCAGTTTGTGAGTCAGTATGGCTGAGGTGGATGTTGCGAGTCAAACAGAGGTCCCATTGTCTTCAGGTAAACTCCTTAAACACATTATGAGCTGTGATGTGTTCTAAGAATGCAGCTGGAACAACAGCGTGGGATGTTTAAACATGCGGATGAATTTCTTTTGGGGAATCGCTGGGAGATTTTAAAAAAAATATCCTGGCACATACGAGTGGACAGAAAATAGGACAGTGATGCAAGGAGAGACTTGAGACACACAAACAACTGCAGCTGCCATTCATGACAGAAAAGCTCCTCTGATGATGATAGCAAAAAATGTAGCATGGAGACAGACTTTTTCGAATTAAGTCTCTCCTTCCTGGCTGTCTACAATTGTTTATTCAAAACACTTATTCTGGCATTGCCAACTGTGGACGGTCAGGTTTTGGCGGGACACAAAGAGCAGAGCTGTGTTGTCCACAGTGACTATGCGGGGAGATTTTGGGGTCGAGGACATGCTGTTCTTGTGGGTTAATTCCAGCACAGACCCACGCTTTGGTTGGCTGAGTCCAGCCTGGCATGTGCAGATAACAGCCTCTCATAGTAACCGTGTGTCTGTGTGTGTGTGTGTGTGTGGGTGGGGTGTTAGCTTTTGTACAGTGGTGTGAATCTACTGTAAGTCGACGTCCACATTATGTTCACGTGTGGTGGTGCACATGCACAAACATCTGCACGCATTAGCTCTCACACAGATGACTAGGAAAGTGGGACCTCCTTTATTGGTTTATATATAGCACATACACACGCACGCACACACGCACGCATGCACACACAAACACACACACAAATAGTAAGCCATGTTAAACAGCCAATCCATTTCAGGCCAAAACCATCATTCCTCATGCGTTCAAGGACTCGGCTTACAAAACCGCTTTCGTTATATTGAAATATAAGTTTGATTGCTGGGTGGATGCACACCAAAATAAACAAAGAAAGCAGGGGATCAACTGCAGCTCGACTGCAGCTGGCACTGTCTTCCCTGCAGAACTTGTTAGTACACTAAAATTCTCCCTCATTGCATGACTTGTGCTACTAATGGCATGTTAAGACATGAAAATTTATAAGCAAAACAACAGTGGCGGGCCAGTCGAGTTTCCTACCCGTTTCCTCTCCAGTCTCTCCTGCTCCTCCTTCTGGAAGTGTTTCTCCCTCTCCAGACGCTGCCTCTCCGCCTCCTCCCGAGCTTTGGCCTCAGCCTCTTCCTTCTATAAAATACACACACACAGGCAAGAAATGCAACCGCGATTTTAAGGCCAACAGTAGGAGGAAAGAGAGTGTCGGGCCAAAATAGCTTTTACATAACAAGGGTGTGGCTGGCTCTGTGTTATTATTGTTCGCTGCCACAAAGGGAAATTTTTCCTCTTCTTCTGGCAGAGAAATGTCTACTTTCAACGTTTACTGTCTCACAGGACAATTCACAGTGAAACACAACGCTCAGCATAAACCTATTTGACCATGGTTGACTGCAAATGCTTTTTCCCTGCACGACCACATGGAGGTGACAAAGTGCAAAGGTTGGATGAGCGACACATTCCTCAGGTATTGGGCCTGTTGCGCTCCTATCAGATTGCTTGTCTGCAGAATAAACAGGTGTCGTTACGACTGGCAGTATTTCCCGGCTCATCGGAAATCCCTTTTTGTTAATCACGGACAATCGCACCCGGTCTCTGCCAGGCAACACCCACAAACACGAGACGAGTCAATATTATTCCAACAAATTATCTGACCAAGTGGAAAGGGTTAAACAAGGCTCTTTCATTCTATCGAGCAGCTTTGCCAGGTTTCATTAATATTTACTCAAAGGCGACCGCGTCATGCTGACGCAGATGAATGAGGGATGTTTTTTGCAGCAATATTTTCCATAGTAACCCTCCTGTGTGTCCAGACTGATGGGCTAGCGTTGGCAACTGCATTGTGTGTTTAGCCTTCTTTCTGTGTTGATGGCCTCTTCCGTTCCCCCGTCAGCTGACCTGTCTTTGCTGCCGCTCGTTCTCCTCTTGCTCTGCCCTCTCTCGTTCCTTGGCCTCCTTCTCCTCCTGCAGCCGGCGGGCTTCGTCCCTCTTCCTCTGCTCCTCGGCCATGGCGCGGGCCTCCTCCTCCCTCAGACGCCGCTCCTCGGCCTCTCGGGCTATTCGCTCCTCCCGCAGAATCCTGAAGAAACAGGACGTGACGATGTGACATGCTGGAATTTTGTGACTGGCATCAAAAGTGGATTTACTCTCTCCGCTCGAATTGATCAGAGAGCATGAGTGACAGTGGGGACCTTATCATTTGCCAGGTTGCAAATCGTCTTTTCCTGCGCTCAGAGATTGTGGTCAGAGATCTTTAAAGGTTATGCGAGATGTTAAGCAGAGCTAGAGTAGTAAATGATACATGCTGGTCACAAAATATTGTATAGCAATAATAATTATTGGACTTGGATTACTCAAAACTAATATTATCATATATATCTGTGTGAAGCCAACTTCAAAAATGGGGCTGCAACAGTCTTCAGTCTCAGATAGGAGCGTCAGGATGTGCTTATCATATCAGCTAAAACGTTCCGGCCAAAAACATGACTAAACTAATACTGTATATCAGTAGAAACTGAGAATCGAAAGCACTAATGCTATTCGCACTAATGCTATTTGCAACAATGAATTGAGGAATTGGCTTTATAATATTTGTCGTATAGATTTTGGACAGTCAACAGAGACGTCTGCTGCCATTGAGGAATGTTTGGAAATGATGGTCACTCTCTCAAAGATGGGACACGGGTGGCTTTGGAGGGCTTGTAAAAGCTGTCAGGTTGTATGTATGTACTGTAAAAGCAGCATAGTGTGTGTGTGTGTGTGTGTGTGCGTGAGTGAGTGAGTGAGTGAGTGCGCATTTGGAACCTGTTCTTCTCCTCTAGCTCGCGACGCTCCTGCTCCTCCCTCTCTCTCTGCTCGCGGGCTAGTCTGCGTTTCTCCGCCAGGATGCGTGCAGCCTCCTCTGGGTCGTTGGTGCCCGCCATGGGCTTAGCGGACGAGGGAGCAGGTGACGCCGACTGGACAGGATCGGGAGACGAGGCGGCACCGGTGGAGAGCGGCTGGGGGCTCGACGGCGGGAGGGTGGCGGCAGCTGCGGACACATTGCAGGGAACCGCGGGGGAGCCTTAACGAGAAAAACAAGTCTAAATACACAGACGCGCATCTGCCTATGGAGGCACATCACACGAGCTATACTGTACGTGGCTTCCCCTTAAGATCTAACGTTTGCCTTTAATAAGTTCAGAACAAATCGCTTTCTGAAAAAGGTCTACGTTGAGTGGCATTAATCACAAGCACAGTCCAAACCACAGTCATTTCCTTCCATGCTGTACGAGACATTCTGCCAACAGCTGCAGAAAATTATAGCCAGAGCACAGATTTAGCCGAAAATCGTTGAGGTTGATATTGTAATTACATATTTAAGCCTGATTAGTGCATCCTATTAGGGCAGCCTTTCAGAGCTCACAAGCTGTGTGTGATTGCTGCTCCGTGTGTGTGTGTGTGTGTGTTTGTATCACTCTCTCTTTCCGTGCCTAATAAGGTCTGATTGCGATCTCTGCCAAGCTCTGCTGCGCTCTCTGTTCTTTCTTTCAAAAAAAATGCTGACTTTTCCACACACCGTTTTCCCATCAGACCCATTCTTGTCTACAGAGGAAGGGGCCAGACATTATGGAATTCTCTGGCTATATAAAAAGGAGAAATAACTAATAATACAGCATGACTCATGACTTTCAGATGCAAGTTTCCACTTAAATTTTGGATGTATGGGATTAGACCTCAAAGGTCCCCTTGATAGTCACTATCATTGCAAAACAATGTTATCCGCGAGAGCAATAACGAAAATCAACGCTGCCAAACTCCAGTTGTTAGCGTCACTTGAGCTATAACCAGCAGAAGATTATGGCCCGACATACTGTATGAATCCCAATTTGCTTTAAAAAATAACTTGTAAACCCCCCCCGTCTCGGTCCTCTCTTTGTGCCTTCCAACTCACTCTTCCTCCCGTTGGGGGTGGTGGGCCTGTGAGGCTCCCTCACTCTTTCCAGGGGCGCCGGGGAGGAGGTGCGGTGGTCCACCCTGGCAGGAGTCCTGGCCCTTTTGGGGCGGGCCTTGGGGGTTGACGGGCTGCCACGTGTGGATGGGGGTCTGGGGATTGGGGAGGCGGCCGGGCTCGGGGACGAAGTCCTCCCCTTGGGGGTGGCTGGAGACGAAGGCCGCTGTCTGGCTAACGGACTGGGGCTGGACGGGGTACAAAGGGAGACGGGCCCGTGAGACTTCAGAGGCATTTTATCTGGTCGTAGCATGTTTTTATGGTAGTATTCGAGTATTATTGCTCCTTGTGCAAATGTGACTTCACAACAACCTTCTCCAGGGGCATCATGGGTCAGTCCCCACCCCGTACACACACGCTCCACACACACACTCCTCACACACACTCCCCACCCCTATGGCGGTAACAGAGGCTGGCCAAAGCTTTTAGTGCCTTTTCCATGAGTCAAAAGGACGTCTCTCTCTTCTATAATGTCTGTTATTCATTTATGGAGCCCAGGGGCACGAGAGGAAATCTCCACTCATCCACTCGTTGCCTTGGCTCAATTATGGGATGATATGTGTGGCCAGAGCAGCGTAGACGTAAACACTGTTGTCCTCATTGTCCATTGAGGAGCTGCGGGTCGAGGGGATGTGAGGATAATCTTGGTGATGTAGGATCGCCTCTGGTACATTTGCAAGGACATTTTGGTGATATTTGGGATCTGCTAAGTTGTGGTGCAACATTATGAGGGCTGAGTGATAAAAAGTAAAAACAGGCAAAAAGTTGTGCGAGTGAAATGTGAAATATTTGATCGTCACACCTCAGCTCAGGTCTGTGTCTCATACTGGGCAGAGACTGTCTCTTCTTCAGCACCTTCTCTTTGGTGAGAGCACTTCTCTCTTTCTCGTTCTCCCGCTCCTTGTCTTTCTTCTCTTTCTTAGTTCTGCCCATCTGTGTGACGGAAATAAGGTGATGAGTCATCTCATTCCACTCTAACCGTTTTGCATTTTTTCGAACGGCCTTGACTTTCACTGCCGGTGAGATGCGCTATTAAGACAGAAAGCCAAGGGAAATAGCAGTTGGCAGCCCTACGGGTGTTGAGCTCCGTCTGTGCTGCCGCTGCGTGATGTCTGGCGTGCTGGAAGTCACCCTCCAGTGGTCGGAACACCGGTGGTGTGGTTGATGGGAACACAGAGTCAGAGGACTAGCGGAGGCTGAGCGGGGACACAGGGGAGATTCTGCAAGAGCAGATAAAACATGTGCTAAAGAAGCAAACATTTGACCATATAGTGCCAATGTTTCCATTATGGGATGTCGACTTACGAGAATCTTTGCCGTTGCCGAGGACACTGGCGGCGCTGCGGCTACGGGCGAGGAAAGCCAGAGTTGGCGTCATCAGCCGGTCCACTATACTGCTCTCCCATGGACGCAGGACAACACCACGGGCTGCAGGACGGGAGACACAAATACAAATATTTGCTGTGACAATGATCTTGAGTTCGTACGACAACACACACACACACAAGTCAAATTAGTCAGTGAAGAACTCCCACTGCTCATCCCAACGGCACAGAACGTTGTAACATTTTCTGAGGCCACCATCATCCCATTGTCAACAAAAACACACAACACACCACAACACACCATAGTGACACCCAAAGAGAATGTAGACAGTGAACTCAACCAAATCAGGTCTCATTGGTACTGTTGCTATCTGGGACATGTAAGAAAGTAACTGTAGGATTACTTTGGGGTTTTTTTTGCTGAGACAGCAAATTACCTGAGTTTTGGTGCATAGGCTGAGAAATTGGGTTGCAGCATCATCACTTGCTTGAAAGAGAAACTTTCATCTTTACTTTAAAGGTTTAATAATGCAGAATACAGCGGTAATTCTTAAAGAGTACAACATCCCTAAAGAAGCTGTTTCGCTCCAGGCTGGTGTACAATGTTGCCCCATTTCAGATATGGGAGATTCTTCTTTTTGCAGAAGTTCACCATGACCTGATTGTGTGCGAACCAGCTGCTCTTTAATTTGTGATGATTCAATAAAAGTCAAACTCACCTTTATCATCCCAACACAGTGTTCACCCAAACTGACAAGTCACAACCAAATACATCAGGGAATGAAATGACCATCACCACAAAATGAACCAATCAACTGACAGTGAAATGACAGCAGAGCCAAATGAACATTATGCGTGACTCACTTCAAATTATGAGCATGCACAGGAAATTAAAAAAAAAAAAAAATCCCAAAGCAAATATCATAACCCAGAGGAACCGTGTGATTTTTCTGGAGGGTGGAGGGAAGATGAAAATAAACCATTGGCCAACCATCACGCACAAGATGGGGGCCACAAACGACAACAAAAGGAGAAATAAACAAGGGCGCGGGGCAGGTTTGGGAGTGTTGGCGGTGATGAACACATAGATGGGGGACGCTCCGGAACGTTGCCTTACTTCTGCTGGGGGAGTTCCAGAGGGTGGCGGAAGACTTGGAGAGTCGCTTGTTTATAACTGAATCCACGTGTTTGGGCAGGTTGACTGTTGACACTGAGCATCTGCCTAAGAAGCCGAGAGAGCGCCACACAGATGTTCACACAGGTCACTCGACTGAGACAGAGGAAGTGGCGCTCGCGTGATGTGTTGTACTTGCCTCCATAAACATACACTACCCACACACCGCAAAAAGAACCTACTGTACGGTGTTTTACCCTGGTAACGCGAACCGTGGCTGCTACAGCAAATACTTTAATGACTTCCACTGCTATACAGTAAACACACGCGCACGCGCACACACACACACGAGACCAGCTGTTCACATCTGGTAGCCTTTGGACATGTAGACAGGCTGTGGGATGCGATGCACGTGAGTTTAACGAAGCACATGGTATGCCATTTTTATACAGACAACACTGAAAGCCACAACCACATGCCAAATAATGAACCCTTTACAAATAACAACCAACTACCAACTGTGAAAATAAACTACAATCACATCTTAGACATTCTTGATATAGAGGGGTTCATCTATGCCACGCACAGGCCTCTCGGTTTAAATGCATGTTGCCTGCGGGTGAGGTTGGAGGGCGTTTTGCCGCAGTATGTTTTTACTGTTGTTTACTCTCATCATGTGACGGGGGCTTGCTGCTGAGGGAAGGAGGGATTGATCTGGGTGTCGGTAAACCCGCTGGCATATGGTAAACGTGATTACACAACATCAGATGGAGCCGTGGGCAGACTGAAAGCTTCAGATAGGAAAGATGGCACACTACTCGTGCAGTTTCTGCACTAAATGGGGACTGAGATTTTGTGAAATCAGCAGTTGGAGAGTCGAAAATGGCAACAACGAAGTTCTGAGTTTGGTCGATACAGTCTCTGGGGCATCGCAATTGATGAGGTGTAGTTGGCAGAGCAATGACAGAGAGAGAGTGGCAGAGGAAACGAGGAGATTCAATAAATATACCGCAAAGGGAGACAAAACAAAGCCTTTGAGATACGGAACTGATTCCATAGCATTTTTAACAGCATCATGCTAAAGTGACTAGCTTCTCTGTGGAGCTAAATTTACACCACCATCAGTCATCCAGGGAGGCTGCAAAAGACTCAAATACACAGACTGAATCATCCATGTGTTGATTTGACCATACAGCAAACTGAGTGGAGACTGAATGCAAACTGAAGTGATGATCCCCTGACTTTTGAGATGATTTGTTAAAGCTTGTGTATCACACACTGGTAAACTCACCCTCTTTTTGACTGGAGTTTTGGCTTATGCCGCCGGCCCATGACCATCGTTGCTGACGAATTTCTGCCCAGGTTTTTTTGGTCGACCTCTGGATGGCGGCCTCGTAGCGTTCCTGGGAAAATAGCGAGATATACAGTATTGGCTATTTGATGTGTTGATTCAACTGTGATTACAAAGCATTTTGTTGGTGCACACGTTTTTTCTTCAGCACAGCTCTTTCAACAGCAGCAGCAGCATCTGCAGCGTATATACTGATGTGTTTGACGATCACAATATTGAGCGTTATTAAGCATCAAATCCATATTCCTATTTCTATCCGTACCTTGTTTTTCTCCAGTTTCTGTTTCTGTCTCTCCTCTAGGTCGGCTCGTCGTTTCTCCGCTTTGATCCGCTGCTCCTCCAGCTTCCTGCGCCGGTCCTCCAGCTGCTGCTCCCTCAGCTGCTTGGCTTTTTCCTCCTTCTCCATCCACTGAGTCTTTTTAGCGGCTGTAGAGATGAGGGACGGAATATGTGGTCAGGAGAAAGAGAGTTATGATCAAAATGGAATGTGCGGTCGATTCTCCATACTAGAGGACGTCAAAAGATTTGAGATATTTGTTGAAAGACACTATTTGTTGCGAGAAACTCTCCACAAAGTGCTCCAGATTGCAAGATATACATGGGGTTGGTTACCAGTCTCCATGTCAGCATCAACAACTGTGAATCATCCTGCTGTCAGGAACCATTCAAAAAAGAAAAGAAAAAAAAGCAGCAAGACGTCTCCAGCAGCTGCTCCACCCTACACACAGTCCCTGCGTATTTCTGTCAAGCAGCAAAGTAAAAAAACAACTTAGGCATGTCTAGCCGCTGAGACAAAACAAGGTTTACATCGTCAAAGCACCTGATGCAACAAAAGCGACCGATTGTGCCTTTCAGACTGCAGCGATTGATCAATCCTGGAAGCCTGAGTGCTGACATTAGAGGGCACCCAACTCAGCTCTGGCAAGGAGACAAAAGGCTTAGACGTGCTGCAAGTAGAGACTGCACCGAGGCTGAATGTCTGCTGCAAGGTGCATCTCGGCTCGGCCTTACAGCCCTGCACTTTGTGTCTGGTGCTAAAAAGCATCAGCATTCACTATCCCCCAGCTGGTCCTTAACGCTGCTATTGACCCAAAACAAAAACAAACATTCGTGCTTGCCATAATTCTAAGAATTTGTCTTCTGTGACAAAGTCCTCTTTGAGTCCCTATTTGTAAAATTGCTACCTACTCTTTTCAGGCAAATGAAGCAAAAAGTGCAGCTGGTAAAAGACAACTAGCGATGTCTGTGTCTATCCATGTACTAGTATTAATATGTTGATGGCTGCCACTGCCTGGTTCAGAGGGATTTACCCCATCACTCTTGGTTCTCAGTGCGATACAAGTTCAAAATAGTAACATTCTCCCCTGGGAAGAGAAAACATCGGCAGTTCATTTGATTTGACATCCAGGTGTTAGGCGAAGTAACCAAATGAATTAAATGAGGCATCTACCATCACATGACTTGCATAAAACAATGAGCAGGGGGAGATTAGATGTCTTCCATAGAGTGAGAGAGAGATCATATGACTCAAATTGTTATTATGAGAAGATAAGAAAGAAATGTAATAAAAACAGGGAAACATCATGATATATTTACATTGTAAGGTGAACGACACCAGGCAGCACGACCAAACATTTTCACATATTTACCTTTTTAATATTTCACGAACACCCTTGTCACTTGACAAGTAAGACAGTGGACTACACAATTGTGATGTACTTTTATTGACATTTAGACTCCATCATCTGTACAGATGCAGCGTTCAATGCAACAAAGCTACTACATGATAATCAGGTAAACGGATTGAAAATGTTTGGCTAGCGCTTGTCTCTATTTCATGTGTCTTAAATTGATGCAACACAATCGAATGGAATGACTGCAAACCAGCATTGACACCACTACTACTACCACCACCACCACCACCATCATCACCACCACCACCACCATCACCACATTAACATATCCAATAGGTGCGTGGCTTACCTTGGACTTTGCTGAGCTCTTCTGTAGATTAAGTGGGTGAAAGAGAAGACAGAAGCAACTGTAATTCATGCAAAGCTGTGCGCCACCAGCACCAGGCTGGGTAAAAACTTGAGAGCCATTGAATCAGGCTAAAACGTGCCAGAAAGACGTCTCCATAATTTGCATTTTGAACAACTGTCCAATGTTTAGAATACTGCGTTCAAAACGTCTACGCTTGTTAGACCCTCAAATGAGCATTTGTGCTGAAGTGAGCGTAAGGCTAACACAAGGCTAACGGGGGTTTGAGCATGCCAGAAACAAATATCGCGCAACACTGACTTGAGCTGAGTGGCATGCAAGAAACCCAAACTGCCGTCTTGCCCGTGGAGAGTTTCTGTGACGCATGCAGGCCATCTGTAGCGCCAGTCCACAACTGCAGCAGCCACACAATGTCTTTCACACTAGAGGGGGCTCTCCTCAAATGTAACATGCCCTTGTCCCGCCTTCCCTCCACTCACCCAGATATCTGGCTTTCTCCTCCCTCCTCTCCTTGGCCAGCTTCTGCCTCTCCTCTGACTTTGTGACATCTGCAACAGGGGAAAAAATAGTCAGAGAACATGAAAATGTGTCAGTGAAAGAGCACAGCCAAGGTTTATCTGCAAGCATGCAGACAAACACTGAGGGAGTCTGCATGATAAATTGGCATGAAATACAATTTAGTTTTTTGTTAAAGAAGCCATTTCAGATATATTTAAAGCAGAGGAACAACATGAATCAAATATCAAAACATGAGACTAATCATACAGAGCATGTTGAGCTTTCATTTGCCATTTAATCAATGAAAATCCCTAAAATTAAACTCCGATGTAAATCATGATGACTCATCATGAGTCATTCCTAAGAGAGCATTTTCACAAAAAAGTCACCTAAGCAATAATACGCAACTTATTCCTCCTAAATACAGCTACATCCATTAAGACTTCAGCGAGAGCCAGAGAGGAAAAAGGCTTTTAACTCTTACATGCAAGCCACAGGAAAAGCATGCCTGGATAGGTGCAATGTCAAAATGTCAACATGGTTTACAAATGGCTCATGATGACAAGCACTACATGCTTTGGATCCTCTTGGGATGAAAGGAAAGAATAACGGATTTCGCTGTTATGAACAGAGGACAGTTTTCCTTATATTGTATATCCTCCATTTATGTCATAGAGACCTTTCCCCCCCCACATTCCCTTTTTTTGATGTCTGAAATTCAAGTATACTTGGCAGAATCACTTGATAAACATCGTGAAAACAGGAGTGATTCTTAAACAGCTGGGGACTTCATCAGTTTGACACACTGTTACTTTTCAAAACATCATCATCATTCACACAGGAATGATGATGTCTGACTCATGATTCAAGAAAAAGAATAATTCAGCAGGATGTCACACTGAGGAGGTCTTATCAGTAATATAGAGTTGCAACATTTCCTCTGAAGTATGAAAAACATTTTTTTAGAAGGACGGAATGATCTCAGGTGAACTGTATCTGATCATTTGACAAAAATGTCCTATATTTAAGACCACAATTAACATTTAGCAGATCTCAAACAGCGACTAAGAAGTGAAATGCACAGGTGTGGAGGTTTGATCATTCCGATCAACTGTGTTTCCGTCACCAAATCTCCCTCTCAATCTTCAGACGGTACTTTTCACCTCAGGAGGGGAAACGGATGGGATCATCTCTCAGCCGTCTGACAGGGTGAAGCATGAATCATAAAAATAACATGCCATGCAGCCTCCACTCAGAACAACCTTTGTTTGACCCACTTTGGTATTTATAGGTCTTCGTCAAGCTCACGTGCACAGTGCTGTTTACTGTGATGAGCTGTTACTCGCAAAGGGTCAGTCTGTTAATCATAAGTTGCATGAAAAAGCTGAACGGGTCCAAGGACGAGAGCAGACAACTGGACAGAGAGATTGGGTACAACCAGAAGTGTCCGGAATGTGCAGAAACCAAACAAAATGACAAAATAAGCCTCCACTCCTGCTAAAACATGCGAGATTTCAATGCAAAGGAGTCCTTGAGATAGCTGCCAGCAATCCAATCAAAAATATTAATATCATTTTTTGTTAATTGAGCAACCTTTTTTGGCACGTAGTTTCCATCAATTCTAAAGTAGAAATGAGAAGCCAACAAAAATGACGCACTTCACAGCAGTAACGGTAAACGAGGGCTGGAGAGAGGTTGGGACATGGACAGCCTTCTCTAAGTATTTCATTCTAATATACTGGACTGGGACAGATGAAAGTTAATGATAAGAAGAGATTGATCAGGGACAGCGTGAGGCAAACACTGTTCGCAAAAGACAATGCTGGTCATCGCTCAGTGAAATATGATGCCTGCTCAGGTTCTTCCCGTATGCCCATCTTCCATCAAGGAGCTGAAATCATTACATACCACCACCTAAGAGCCTCTCTGGAGCTGGCGATTGTTAGGAACTACTAATATCTCATGTCTCCATATTTTGCTCAATAGATAACTGAAAAATTCAACTGAGGCTTAAACCACTGGCGATGCAGGTGCAATGTTGTCATCCAATTCCAGGTCTTCAACCAACACATGGGTAAAGCTCTATTAACTTAGAGCTTTACCCATGAAAGTGTGTGTTTGCTACTTCTCTGAGACAAATGCATTACCTCACCCCAGGGAAACAGACGCAAGCAGAGCGCTGATATAAACATTCCATCTTATGAAAGCATGACTTCAAATAATAACAGCTGACAATCCTTTGTTTGTCGAATCCTTCACAAGTTTGACAGGTGCTTTGCCAGAGGAACCTGCTTTGCTTTGCTATACCTCTTTTGGACCTGGGGGAAGCCGATGCTGGAGATGCAGGTGATCGCGGAACGACGTCGGGCTTGATAGGGGTGGTCGATCTCTGATCCGTCTCTTTCTTGATGGGCGACTCCGTCCTCGGGGGCTTCTCCATGCCTTGGGGGCTGCTTTCGCCCTCTGGGTCAGGCCTTGAGGAATTAGTCTTCAGTTCCAAGTGAGGAGCTGGCCAAAGAGAGAGAGAGAGACGATCACAGTGAAAACAAGTGAGTAAATGACAACGTAAGACGCAGCGCAAGCAGGAGGGATGATTCGACCAGTTCCTCTTCATTCCATTCTTCACTGGGCCTCTGCTTGGTGTAGATGACATACCGGCATACATGTATCAGTAGTGTAGGGTGGAGCCCTGACGTGAACACAATAACACTGTCGGCTCTTATAACGTCTCCAGTATTTCCTCTAACCATTGAGCAACACCACCTGCTCCATTGATAATTATTATGCAACTTAGAATGCAAAAGATACTCGGCTTCAATCCTGCTCCTCCACCATGACACCTTAGACAACTTCAAATGGCACAAATTGAAAAAGAATTGGAAAAGAAGCTGTTGGCATCAATCAAAGCACCAAGGTTGCCATTTTCTCACTTTGTAGATTCATACACGAGGCACAAAACATTAGTTTTCTGCACAGAAAACACCTACACAGACGGGGACCTCCATTGTCGTTCCTCAAACCCTCTTGTATGAAACTGTGCTGAAGCACATCATTCCCGAGGGCAGTCACTGGGGCAACGCACTCTGAATTATTCAGATTTAAGCTAAAAACAACACAGTCTGTGGGAGGCTGTCATGGCCAGATGAGATTTACGGTCTGTATGCTCTATATTCAACTGTTTCAGCGAGACGGCGTGACAGTGCACCAGCGAGAACCAAAGTCAGTTCAAGGCGACTTCAAAGCCAAAATTGATTACACAGTGGTTACGTCTACGCAACTGTATGCTTCGTAAACCATAAACAGTAAAAGAAAATGAGATGTATAATTTTATTTCCAGCTGGGCAACACTAGCACTTACTGGACAAAGGTCACTGTTCCAAATGCCGTTTGTTAAATCCACAATAACTGCTATTGTAGCACATAAACACAACAGGGGATGTGCAAAGATGTCGACTCCAGTCTTTGCTCAGCTTCTTGGTGGTTTGACAATACACTGGGAATATCTGAAGTTAAATTATCCAGAGCCAATTAAAAGATTTGCCAAAGTGAAATACTTTTCTAGGGGACTATATTTTCTCAGTCTCCACTGTGCTGGGCTCGGACACACTGCTGGATGAGCAAAGCGGAGAAAGAAAGAGTGAGACTGCAGCAGTTTGATGTGGGTCTCTGGGGGAGTTCATCTGCGAGACAAGCGATGCCGTTATTAAATAAGCATTCCTCAGGCGTGGATGTGCTATACGAGTGAGTGCGCCATTGTTGTGGTCTCTGCGTGGCAACAGGACGGCGGCCAAAACACAGGAAGGACAGAGATAGAGAAATACACTGGAGGTGGAGGCTCGATGACAGAACATGCTGTTCTCCGCATGGATTTGGAAGAAAACTGTCCAATGGTGAAACAGGTTCAGCTTTATCTGACATTCATCTAACATTGTTCGTCTGAATTTGGTACATGAGGTAACCATAGAGAACCAACATCACACTAAGGCTGGTGGAAAAAGAACAGTAAAGTAGAACAGGGGATTCTAAGAATAAACCTCTGACCGTCTTCCCCCCCCTGGCAATTCCTTTTCCTTTCTTGCATCTTTTTCTGATAACTCACAAAGAAATGTTCTTGTGATTTAATACATGCAATTATCTCCCCCTGCCCCACAATACACCATCCTCCAATTCCACACCATCGTAACTCCACCAGTTCTGTGTTCTCTCATATTTCCCCATTTTCCCTCCATGTCCCCGAAGGCAAATATGACTCCCTCGGTCCCAAAAGGTGGCAGGGGAAAGTACAACCCTGACAGACAAGCATTGTGTCTCATATTCTGTCTACAGTTTCCTGCACAACTGGGAACTAGTGTCATAAAGAAGCACAGACCTAACGTTGCTGGTCAGACTATAACTCTTTATAGTCAATTATCTTTATGGTCAGTGGCAGAGAGAGAGAAGGAGAACACAACACACATTGGTGCGAAGGTGACGCATGGAATACTGATGGAATGTGAACCTCTCCTGCAGAAAATAAAACCAGAGCAGA
>OMPJ01015407.1:0-15792 GCA_900312935.1 Carapus acus | reverse complement strand
ATGAGTGTAGGCGACGATATTTTCGCCTCCGCGAGAAAATAATGCCGCAACGGCTACAGGTAGTCTGCTTTTACATTCGCGCTTCTGTCACTTCTTCCGACGTGTGTTTGTCGCCGCAGCTTGAAATACACGTATCATACTTACCCACGCATCGAAAGTCTCATGCTTCCCAAATATGTTAAATAATTTTTAAACTGCTCATGTTTGCTCCGTGACGAAGCGTGACGCGGGCAACAGTACATAAACAATCCAGAGTGGAACTAGACGCTTTGGCGCGGATTGATATGAATGCAGGAAGTTCAACTCTGAGTCTTTGATTTCGCAGCGGTCCGTTATTGATAGTCGAGCGGTCATTATACGAAAATAATGACCGCTCACGTGACCAATATCGGCCAATCAGAACCAAGCATTCACACAAGCCGTGTAATAAGCTGTGATATCACAGCAGGTGAACATTAGTGGAACATTGGTGCATTTCATATTGCTTGCTAACTAGCTCTAGTAAACATGCTTCCCTTTGGTAATCGACACCAATGTATTGAAAACTCAAGAGTAGGTGATTTGGAGCCTCCAACTTCAGTGCATCCCAAGTTAAAATTTCAGTTAATTATCAGAATGCCTATTTGCAGACACTCATGTCTGAGATATTTTTAGATTTCATCTATTCCTGACTTTATGACGATCCCACAACCACGATGTGTGCTAAACTCCATTCACACAACAGACAAATGCTTGCGTTGTAGAACGTTTATTCAACGACTACACGGTAAAAAAAAATTCTTTTAGGAGGTTGCGGCCTGCACAGCCTGGCCCCTCTGCACAGACACCCTGGTGTGAGTCTTGGCCAGATGGTCAGTGAACTCCTGAAATGCAGAAGACAAGTTAGTAACATTTCCTTTTAACTTCAGGTCCCCACTTCATCTGCTTAAGACAGGGCATGGACCTGGTAGGGAGACTTTGTGAAGACGGTCTCTTTCCAGAGGTCAGGGGTCAGGTAGCTGTAGGTCTTTGAGATGGCATCAAAAGTGGCCTTGGCTGTTAAAAACAAAAAGATTGTCAGAAACCAGGCCAAGTGGATTTTCCTCCCCAAAATGTCACTATGGATGCATGTTGAGCACAACAAGGGGAACAGAGGAGACTACTTGGAAGAGTCTTTCTGCCGTGCATTTATATACTCGTTTCTCTCCTGATAACGTCAACGACACCACTTCAGAGGTGAAGCTGGGCAGAGCAAGGAGAAACCTAAAAAAGGCCTGAATTCGCAAACAATTCTTACCGAAATTGCCGAGCGTGGCGGTACAGCCCCTGGCAGAGGTGTAGCAGTCGTCAATACCAGCCATCATCAGCAGCTTTTTGGGCACGGGAGCAGACACTATGCCGGTACCACGGGGAGCAGGGATGAGACGCACCAGGACTGAGCCGCAGCGGCCCGTCACCTTGCAGGGTACGGTGTGGGGTTTGCCGATCTTGTTACCCCAGTATCCTCTCCTGACGGGGATGATGGACAGCTTGGCCAGGATGATGGCGCCACGAATGGCTGTGGCCACCTCTTTGGAGCACTTCACGCCCAGACCCACGTGGCCATTGTAGTCACCGATAGCTACAAAAGCCTGAATACAAGAGAAAAAAGCAGCATATTACATCTTAATCTACAACACAATTATGCTACTTGCTACTTCAGAACAAGTCTTACCTTGAACCTGGTGCGCTGACCGGCCCTGGTCTGCTTCTGAACGGGCATAATCTTCAGCACTTCATCTTTCAGACCAGAACCCAAGAAGAAGTCGATGATCTCAGACTCCTGCGAGCAGATTTGAATGCAAGATTAACATTTAGATTTAACATAAATTTACTGCTACAGTTTGGAGCTACATGCACTGCATCTTCTAGCTAGAGGAAAAGACGGAGGCACCTCCCTCCAGTCAAAACTATTTCTTTCGATTCAACCAGCAGCAAATGAATAACGACCAATGACCATGACAAGCAGCAAAGTTTGAATGATTACTAATAATGGTTTTGATGGGAATCTTTTCAATTGGCTAAATCTCTATGCAAAGTAACATTGTGCTATGTTGCCTTTCGACTGGGATGAAAAAGACGGCAAGACATTCACAACCTTAACAAGCTCTCAGGTAGATTACTTTGAGATGACTGGTATCAATGACCCATGCAAACAATACCGAACAATAAGTCTCGATTCATTTCTCTATTGCTGCTTCATCCGACTGTCTCCTTACCTTGATAGGTAGGGAGTACAAGTAGATCTCCTCCAGGGATTTGATCTTCATGTCCTTGACCAGGCGGCCCAGCTTGGTGACCGGCACCCACTAGAAGATGAGGCACTGTCGTTACTTATACGATTCAACAGGTCCATCACCGAGTCACTGTCTCTCTCTGTTGTCCCAACTTGCCTCTTTGTCCTCGGACTTTCCGCCACGAGCACCGCGGCCCCTGCCACGGCCTCTGCCGCGGCCACGGCCCCTGCCGCGACCACCGGCGCCGAAACCTCCGCGAAAACCTCCTCTACCACCGGCGTCGTCCGCCATTTGCTGTAACACAAATAAGCAAACATCTTTATTATTATTATTATTATTATTATTATTATTATTATGTATTTCTATAATTCCCATTTGCTGTTCAGATAACGCGGCGGTTGCCGCCATAGTGTTAGCCGAGCATACGTTGCCATGAAGCAGTTTATCTACTCTAATTCGACTACGTTCATAAAATACGGCGACTGGAATAGCCTGAAAGCACACATTTTACTAAATAAGGATGTTAATATGTGTTTCGACAAACGATGACGGCGATATTTCTGGATTCAGCATCAGAACACCAGGTTCGGCATTGTACTTACGTGATGTGTTTAACAGGAAGAAGGCAGAGCAGAAGTCTCGCCGGGTTTTGTTTGAGCGTAGCATCGCGATATTTCCAACGTGATTCTATAGACTGGCGCCCCTATTGACGAATCCTTGAACTCCATATCAGGTACGTGAACATCTTTGCTCAGTCCAAAAAAACGACAACATTGCGTTCACCCCTGGAATTTGGATTACAAATCAAATTTGGAGCGTAAAAAGATGAACATTAGAGAGTGCAAAAAGGTTGAATAATCTTCGATCTGTCGCTAATTTCGTTGTGCCATGTTTCTCTTGTTGTGCTGCACAATGACAATAAAAGCATTCTATTCTATTCTACTTTCCAAAGTGCAGACGAAAAGACTCTCTCATAAGACCTCTTTTGTCCTGTCATGAATCAGTTCAACTCTTCTATCTGGGGTGAAGACTGGCGGTATTTTCATTATTATTTCATGATTATCACGAGGCCAAATGTGAATGTTACCCTTGATCGTATGGTGACTGTAGTACTGTAAAAACACTTTGGAGCAGTCATTCCTACTCAGAAAATTGCTCATATTTTCTAAAAACATCTAATCACTTTTTAAATAATTTATTAACAATATAAATGAGACAGCAGCACAAGCAATTCCAATCAATCACTTCATCAGTCGATCAATGTATCAATATACACCTCTGCAGATAAATCTATATGTAAATTTACAGCAACGTGAGTTGTCTCAGGAGTTGTTGTGGCCGCTGAGCATTCCTGTAGAGCTGCCATTGCTCTCTCCAAGGTCCTCCTCCTCCACCTCATGGAGATCATCCATCACTTCCAGGCTTTCGCAAATGAGCCCGATCTGTCTCTTCATGTGAGCCATGGTGCTCTGCATCCGCCTCATTTTCCTCTGCAGGGCTATGGCGATGGCCCTGTGGTTCCTCTGCCTGGCCTCGTACTCCTGCTTCAGCTGCTTGTAGCAGTTGTGCTGCGTTTGAGTGCGGTGGGACAGGATGGTGCCGCAGCCCATGTGGCATGGTTCGCGCCAGTGTTCACAGTGGCGGGAGTGAGCCTCCAGGTCCCTGCGCAGCAGCTGGGCCCGGCAGCCTGGGTAGGGGCACGGGATGAGCTCAAACTGGCAACTCATGCTGTGGCAGTACTGCTCGGAGAGGGCGAACGTGTCCGGGCAGCCACGGATCTCATTCTTACACTGGAACAGGTCCAAGATGGGGAAAATCAATGCAACACGTAAACATCATTACAGTCAATAAGGTCAGGAAAGAGGTTCACAGATCAATGTGAGAGCCAAACACAGATTATGACTTCTGCCGCGTGCAGATTGTTTTAGTTTGTCCCACCTTGATCTTCAGTCGTCCGATCGATTTGCTCAGCTTGAACATGACAAAGATCAGGCTCTGGTTCACTGGTTTCCTGCAGCAGGGGCAAGTCTCCTGCCTTGGAAGGAAACAATCAAAAACAACAGTTGCCTAAATCAGCACCAGTTCAAATCATTTCTTTGTCATGTCTGTGCTGAGGAATGTCTGTCACCTCTTCAGCCACTGCAGAATGCATTTCTTGCAGAAGATGTGGTGGCACGCAGCCCTCACCGGGCATTTGAGGACCCCCTGGCATATGGTGCAGATCAAGTCATAGTCAGGGGTGTCCACAAACTGCTCCACGTCATAACCTCCACTCTGTGCTGACAGCTCAGGGTCCGCCTGTGCATAAACAGCATCACCAGTCCTCTCATATTTCATTTTTGCCTTATTACTACATGGTGATATTTCTTTATTTGTGTGGGCCCACACATGCCCACACAACACATTTGATGCAGCACTCTGGCAGCCGAGAAAGAACAGTCTAAAGACTAAAGCTAATAGGAAGCTGTGTAGTCTCCCTGTCATAACACTGTCAACATAAAAGCTAAACGAGACAAACAAAATTGTTCTGGAAAATCATGACTGATCACGTGATTAGAATGACCGACAAGCTGTGTTTGTTGTATTTTCCTCCGGACTAAAACAAATCTATGTCATTATATGAACACGAAATGAATAATTTCGTTGTAAATCACCACCGAAGTAATCCATGACAAGATAAAATGCCGCGCATTTACAATCATAAGCACATTTGTCAATTCGATGATCAAAACAAACCTTCGGTGGCAGAATTACAGTTGTTCACATCATAGATCATTGAACAAAATTATCTTCACACAAATATAACAATAAATTTGATGACTGAACCAGAAGATGCGGTGTACTCACCATGATATCTCTCTTGTTTTCAGCCCAGTCTCCATTCCCGGGGTTTGCTACCGGCTCGCCTCCATATCGGCCCGAGTCACATGGAGCACACGAAACACACACCCCGTGTTATCAATACAACACACGCATGAACATTCCTGACACAACACAAAGGAGGGAGCGCAGGGAGAGGACAGACGAGCCCGGTAAAGTAGAGATAATGACGTTGTTTGTGGAGCGCGTCCTTTCCCTGCTGTTCTAGCACCAAACGGCAGAGGGGCAGGTCCAGAAACGCCGGTTGTGAATGAATATAAACACACATCAATCAGAAAAGATAAATTCAACCTCATGCTACCATCACTTAGTGAACAACAAGATTTCAATTGTACCTAACGTCACAGTTTTGATCAGTTTTAGTGGGATTGTTTGCTGTATCGCGGGTGTACACACGCCCACAGACTCTCTGGCCAATCACAGGCCCGTGCGCGCCAATGACGCATAATGTGAGCGACGCTGGGTGACAACATGCGGTGGAGATGTGTTGCTCCTCACCAACGTGTGTGTAGACATTCAAACTAATAATCGAGATTTATACACCAAAGTTTTTGTGGACACAAATTGTGTGAAGATGGCGGGCGCCAATCTTCAATTCAAAACGAAGTAAGTGTGACGCTTCGCACGCTGTGGGAGAAAATTCAGCGTGCAAAAGCTAAATGTTGTTCATGTCGGTGAACGGAAGAAATTGTCGTTGCATTTAAATTATTCACTATTGTTACTCAGCTACGCCGTCTCCAGCAAGATCGAACCTTTCTACAAAGGCGGAAAAGTTCAGGTGGGTTGACTTTGTATTGAATTTAGCTACTGTTCGACTTACTGAATGTGAAACCTTTCATTTTATTTATAGTAAAGGGTTTGCAGGCTCAAAGGAATCACGCAATTACATAAAAAGTACCTCATAACACGCACACCTCCCTTGTGTTTTCCTTTGATTGCTTTTCCAGGTCAGCACAGATGAGAAGTACATTTTCTGCACTGCAGGAACTAGAGTCAACGTTTTGGAAATCGATACAGGGAAGGTCATCCACAGCATCGAGCATGTAAGTGTGCAATGGTGATCACCGTGTTCGTGAATGTGCTTTGTGTTGATTTTGAAATGTTTGCAGGAGGATCAGGAGGACATCACAGCATTCGCCCTCAGCTGCGACGACCAGGTAACACCAGAGGCTTCTAGGAATGCACAAGCTCTGAAACTGGTAATGTAAATAAAGGGACTGATGGAAGGCTGTGTGTGTTTGTGTGTGTGTGTGTCTCCCAGATGCTGGTGACAGCCAGCAGAGCCTTACTGCTTAAGCAGTGGGACTGGAGGCAACTCCAGTGTTCTCGCTCCTGGAGGGCCATCCACACTGGGCCCGTAGCCAGCATGACTTTTGACCCCACGTCAACACTCCTGGCCACAGGTCAGCTGACTCGGGACGACAATTGATGCGTAAAGCGCGCACACACACTCTTGCATGTCCTCTAGACTAAAAGGTGTCGTCGTTGTCGTGCAGGCGGCTGTGACAGCACCATTAAGCTGTGGGACGTCACCAAGCAGTACTGCACACACAACCTGAAAGGCTCATCAGGTGTCGTGCAGTAAGTCGATGGATGGATGGATGGATGGATGGATGGATGGGTGGATGGATTGGGGATGTTTCAGAGTGGTGTTGGTGAAATCAAGAGAGTTTGGAGGTTGTGCTCACAATTTAGCAATAGATTTAGCTCCCTATGGTCACCCAAAACCACCAGCTTTCAGTTGTAGTGAAATCATCAGGGCCAAAATCAGGAAAATGACTGGCAAAAGAGAAAAATGCAGCAAATGTGTCTGTTAAGTTAAGGTATTTTGTTATGGCAGCCTGGTCCAGTTCCACCCGGACATCAGCCTGCTGCAGCTCTTCTCCTCCTCGCTGGACTGCAGCATCCGGCTGTGGGACCTGCGCAGCAGCAAGTGCTTGTGTGTGCTGCAGAGCCACTACAGCGCCGTCACCTCGCTGGATTTCAGCGCCGATGGAGCCACTATGATCAGGTACGACCTCATCTGCCACCCCCTCATCCACTTAGCCAGCTGGGCATGGAGTGAAATGAAAAGCAGATGTCTGATTTTGTAAGTGGAACGATGGAAACACTGCGATATCGGCAATGCTTTTACGCCGCTGATGCCTGTTTTGACCTCTTGCCCTCTCCAGCTCCGGCCGGGATAAGATCTGCACGGTGTGGGACCTGAGCGAGCGAGCTGCCAGGAGGACGGTGCCTGTGTATGAGGTGGGGTCGTCCCCTCCACAGCGTCCGCGAGCAGCGTGCCGACCGCCTTCTCACGCCGTCATTTCCCTCCGTCTCTGCTCCATCAGGCTGTGGAGGGCGTTGTGCTGCTGCCAGAGAACGAGGATCACTCCGCCATGGGGGTCAAGAACAAGGGGCTGCACTTTGTCACGGCCGGCAGCAAAGGTTAGACTCCCTGTGACCCCTCCCAAGCACTTTGTGGCCACGTCCCCCAGCCCTAACCCTAACCCCACTCTCCCCGAATCTCTCTCCTACTCGTCAGGCGTGTTGCGAGCGTGGGAGGCCAGCACGGGCCGCTGCGTCCACACACAGACTCCGCTCCATCCCACCAGCGCCGGCGAGGAAGACGAAGATGAGCCGAGCAGCACGTGCGGCCTCACCTACCTGCTCCACCTCCGCTCCTCCTCCAGACTCGCAGCCGTCACGGCCGAGCACAACATCCTGCTGTACCAGCTGCCCTCCCTCGCCACGCAACAGCAGGTGGGCGCCCACATCCACCCACACTCGCACGCGTTTTACGTTTCCACCGGCAGTTTTAATCCTAATCCTCTCCCCCTTCGACCGCTCCGCAGTTTGTGGGCTACAACGACGAGGTGCTGGACGTGAAGTTCCTGGGCAAAGGCGACAGTCACATCGTGGTGGCCACCAACAGCTGCCAGCTGAAGGTGTTTGAGCTGCTCACCAACAGCTGCCAGATCCTGTACGGACATACTGGTGAGTAGCCAGCAGGGGGCAGCAGAGTGACACAATTCGTTGTACAATTTCACGAGTGCACTAATCCCATGCTTTGTCGAGGTTCATCTATGCCGACCCCTGTACAAATTTTACAATATTCAATGTGAATTCATATCACAGTTTCCTGGAATTCGCCAAGGCTGCTCGAAATTTAGATTTTTCCAAATTCAGATGATTTCTGTCGGGGGAAAAGAAAGCATTTTCTGACGTAAGAAGTCAGACATTAATGATGGGAAATGAAATCGTAGTACAGTAACGTCGTAAGAAATTAATCAAAAAATACTAACACCATCGCTTTTAGCATCCAGTGCAGTTCAACTTATGCTTTCATCAGCAGCACCTGTCCTTGTGTTTTGTAATGTTATGTCGGCTTTTTTCTGTATTAAATTGTGACTAAAACACAAGTTTCTGGCTTATTAAAAGTAGAATATATAAGAGAGCATCAAAAATACCCTGATGACGCACTGTAACCAATGCTGTCTCTACTTTTTCACCTATAGCAGGTGTTCAACAAACACCCGCTACATGTGAAACCTGTTTTTATCTCGTCTCATTTAAGAGACGGATGACTAAGACAAATACTAGGACGGATTCTGCGTCTGGACCAAAATGCCCTCCGCCTAGTGAGACTTAGGGGAGTGTTGGGAACTCAGTGTTCACCTGTTGCAGCGTGTGTGTGTAATTTGCTTCGATACTTTTAATTATGCAGATACCGTCCTGTCTCTTGAGGTATTCAAGAAGGGCCTCCTCTTCGCCAGCTGTTCAAAGGTGAGCGAGGTGACGTTCATTTCTAACTCAGCATCAGGCATTGTAAGCACAGAGCTGTAAACATGGCTTTGCTTTAAGGACAAGTCGGTGCGGGTGTGGCAAATGGATGCATCGGGCGGCCGGGTGCAGTGTGTGGCACTGGGCTGCGGACACGCCGACGCCGTCGGCTCCATCAGCTGCTCCAGGTTATGGCCGACCCGATTCAGACACACTTTGAAAACTTTTAGGTCACAGGGCCCCAGAAACAATTAAACAGCAGAGCAAGTTCGGGCGGAAAGGCCAGCTGTCTTACATGCGTGCGTGCGTGTGTTGTTATTGTGTGTGTGTGTGTGCAGGCTCAAAGCGTCTTTCGTCGTGTCTGGCAGTCAAGACTGCACGGTGAAGGTGTGGGACCTCCCGGCAGACATGTCCTCTGAGCAGGAGGACGTTCATCAGCTGACCGCTCGTGCCACTGAGAAGGCACACGACAAGGTGCAAACACACACTCACACACACAGGTAACACACATGCACAGAAGTTCAGCGCTGGCACAGCCACAGGGATGCATTCATTCTGGTTCCTTTCATGTGTGCGCGTGTTTGTACGTGCGAGGATGTAATGACAGGGACGCAGATGTAACGTGTTTTTGCTCTGCGCTAAACCGGTGAAACTTGATTCCCCCCCTGCTCGCTGAGTGAAAACACAAGCACACAACCTTAACAATGGTTGTTTCACACACTTCCAAGAACCTTCTAGAATCAGGAAGTGCGGCCACCTTCTACTTTGAGTAATCAGTTTAAATCTTGTAAACATAGTCGAGCATCAGCTCTCAGTGTGTGAGGCAGCGTGTGTGTCGTCTCCACCCTCTCTGTCCACACTTTCTCCCCAAAATCTCACCAAAAACCGAGTCGCTCTCATGTTCCTTTGTTGCCCACAGGACATCAACAGCATGGCCGTCTCGCCCAACGACAAGCTCCTGGCGTCGGGCTCGCAGGACCGCACAGCCAAGCTGTGGTCGCTGGGCGGCGATGGCGGCCTGGTTCTGCTGGGGGTCTTCCGAGGTCATCGGCGCGGCGTCTGGGCCGTCTGCTTCTCCCCCGTCGACCAGGTCCTCGCCACCTCGTCGGCAGACGGGACGGCCAAACTGTGGAGCCTGCAGGACTTCAGCTGCCTCAAGGTTGGTCCACGTGTGCGTCGGCCATTAATGAGATTTTGCCGGATATGTTGATGGCACACGTCTCCACATCCCGATTTGCCGAGTCGGTGCATTTTGAGGCTTTTTGTTGGTTAAATGTGCCACAATTTGCATCTCAACTCTTCCTATTCAGACATTTGAAGGTCACGACGCGTCAGTGCTGAAGGTTATCTTTGTGAGTCGCGGCACTCAGCTGCTCACCAGGTAAACACACTCTTCGCTCCGCTCTTTGAGGCAGTCCAGTGATACACACCAATTTTTCGTCTACACACACCCACTCTCACACCCTCCATCCGCTTTCCTGCAGTGGCTCGGACGGCCTTGTGAAGCTGTGGACCATCAAGACCAACGAGTGCGTGAAGACGCTGGACGCCCACCAGGACAAAGTGTGGGGCCTCCACGCCAGCCGCAAAGACGACAAAATGGCCACCGGCTCGGCCGACTCCAACATCACCATCTGGATGGTAAGGCAGCTGGAGGGGTTGAGGGGGTTAGGAGGGGCAGAGGAGGAAGAGGAGGGTCGATAGTGACGTCTTCTTCTCCACCAGGACGTGACGGAAGCAGAGGTGGCGGAGGAGCAGGCCAGGCAGGAGGAGCAGATACTCAAGTAGGCCCCGCCCCCGTCCTCCCCAACGGGGGAAACCCCCTAACCAGTCCTCAAAGAGCGTGACGAATGTCAAGCACGCCGCGAAGGCACAAAGGAAAACAAAAAAACGAGCCATTGACTACGCAAAGTTGACAAACACACTCCTAATGTTTGGAGGTCAGAGGTCAAGATAACCAGGCCCCTGACCTGACCCTGCGTCGCGACGTGGAGTCTGACGCCAATCAGATACACACTGTTGGGACAAGGTGGATCCCAGCGGGTTCATGGCTGTCTGCGCGCGTGCGTAAGCAGGTCTTATTTGCTTTGACCATGACCGGGTCACACCTCTGCTCCCTCCTCAGGGCACACACACGCGAGCGCACACATGCACACACGCGCTCACTGGAAACTAACACCCTGATCTTTTAACGTTGTTTGGCAGCGATTTCTTCCCTCCAAACTAGCTGTACATAACAAATTTTCACTGAGGGCCACCTCAAAATAGCGGCTGCCCTCAAAGGGCCTGATGAAAATGGCAGTTATAATGGTGATATAAATAGAATTAATTTTTTAATTATACAATGTAATTACTCATTAAGAAATATTTAACGTTGACTATTTATCAGTAATTCAACGTACAAATGTAACATTTCCGTTTCCATAGATGTGAAAATAATTCAGGTCTCTGCTTCATTATGATGACAAATATCCTTGTATTTAATCACGCATAGAAATCTGAACTAATCAATAATCATCAGTTCACAGTTAATCAACAAGTTTACTCAGTTTCACATGGGCTGCGCTGGTGTTTTTGACAAACTGACATTTAAAATTGTGTTTATCTGATCCAGGCACACCTTCTGTCACTTTGCCAGGAACATACTGCACAAACATTGTAGGACATTTGTGGGTGGTCATCATCGTCATGATTGTAGCTTTAGATTTATAGCTTAGATCTCTGACTGGCGGCAAAAAATGTCACCCCGCTTCGCAATCAACAATTGCAACACGTAATTTGCATGTTGTGTGTGTCTGTGGCTGCCAAAGGAAGCAGGAGTTGTCCAACCTGCTCCATGAGAAGAAGTACCTCAAGGCTCTGGGCCTGGCCATCTCCCTAGACCAGCCCCACACCGTGCTCACTGTAGTCAAAGGTATGCACACGCACACACAGACTCCGCGATCATCACAAAATTGCAACACGTACGTGCGTCTTTTTTGTGCGCATATTTGCGCAACGTCTCACTTCCGCCCGCTGACCTGCTGGCACACTCCGTCTGTGGATGGTTTTCATTTCCCTTTCCCCGCTCCTTGGTGTCACTTTGTAGATGTTTTGTAAGCGGGACACTTGATCTGAAGTGCGGAATGCGGATTTATAAAAGAGCCGCAACTCTGCGTTGATTTTTCCTACGTCATTCCCACTGTTTGAAATTTCTGGCCTTGCTCCGCTGGGGTTTCTCATTACAATGTCCAATTCATTCTCAGCAATCCGTCAAGGGGAGGAGGACAAGGATCTGCTGGAGAGGACGGTGATGAAACTGAGAGTGGACCAGAAAGGTAACATCCTCATCGACACAGATTTGAGAGACAGTATTTGAGGACGCGACTGTCCTCGGAGTCCCTCAGCACGGACTTTGGAGCTGACGCCCCTGTCCTCCAGACGTAACTCCTCCAATCTCTGTCCTCCTCCTTTGTCTGCAGAGTCGCTGCTGCGCTACTCGGCCACGTGGAACACCAACGCCCGCAACTGCATGGATGCCCAGGCGGTGCTGCAGGTCCTGCTCACACACGTCCCGCCCGAGGAGCTGCTGCAGTATCAGGGGGCTCGAACCCACCTGGAGGCCCTCATACCCTACACAGGTCTCTTGAAATCGACACCACCAAGCAGCTCCAGAACAATCACACCCTGAAACAAAGGTGTAGGAGTCACCCTCTAATCTGTCTGTGTCCACACAGAGAGACACATGCAGAGGATCGGCCGGCTGCTGCAGGCCTCCATGTTTCTGAGCTACATGTGGCAGAAGATGAGAGTTACGGGAGTGACAGCCAGGTGAGTAAATGGAGGAAAAAGCCACAGACGGATGATATCTTCCCCTTCCGGTGTCATTTCACCACCACCTGTGTGTGGTAATCCGGCGGAGACAATGCCACTCTTTCATCGTCTGTCCCAAATATTTACATGACTGTCTGAGCGCGTGCAAGGGACTGTTCGTGAAACCAGCAGTCATTTCTGACAGCGAGTGATTGTTGGGAACTAGCGTCAGTCAAAATCAAAATTGAAAGTACAACGGTGGACTCAAAATGTTCACTTTGTGGAATGTGAATCTGTCCTCTCTCTCAGCGCGGGCGAAGACGAGGACATGGACACCTCGCCGCTAACAAGCACGCAGCCCCTGTTCTTCCTCGACAAGGAGAGCAGCGCGCCGGAAGCGAGCAAAGACGTGGATCTCGATCGCGACAGCGGCCACGAGGAGGATCCAGCCTCTCTGCAGGAGGAGGACGAACACGAGGAGGACAGCGCCGCCCAGAAGGCCGAGGTCAAGAGGAACGGCGCGCATCATCAGGAGAGCGAGGAGAGCTCAGGGGAAGAGAACGAGGAGGAGGAAGGGCGCGATGAAACGGCGGCGCCAGCTGGAGAGGGTCACCCGGCCGCCATTGTCAGCAGCTAAAGGGGAACACAGAACTAAAGCCCAGCCTGATGACTGCCATGTGGCATAAGACATTATTTTTCAAACAATAACTCCCTGAGATTGCGAATCGAGAAAGCAATCTGTGAGCAGACATTTGTATCACATGGAAGAGTCATCCCTACTGTTCAGTAAGGCTCCATACTTTTATTTTTGTTTACACAAGGTATCTTAAGAACGCAAGTCTAATAAAATATTCTGTGCCAATTATGCAATCTTTAAAAGTCTTGTTTCATATGGAGGCCATGACGCACAGGAGTTTCCAGCCTTTTGTTTCGAGGCAATTAGCTCATCACATTCTTGGCAGCCTTTCGCCTAAGCCAAGCTAGAATGTTAGTAAACATGCCGTATGTCGTATACTGAACAAATGCCATAAGTACATCACACGAGATGTTTTCCCTCACTTTCTCCACAAAAGTGCCACAAAAGTCTTTTATATTTATTTATTCATATAGCTATAAAATATTTCACAGCTAATTTTCACAGATTATGACCGGTATTTTTCATTCATTGTTTAAAAAAAAAAAAATAAAAAATTGTCAGCAGCTGACAACATGAAAGTTCCCACTTGCGAAAAAATATTTTCTATCTATCATTTTTCAACCTTAAACACAGTTTGTGAAACCATAAGACTCATCTGTCAATTCTGCAAATAGGAAATTATACTGACTGTCAAGTTATTTAGGGTTTTTTTGTGCTTCTCCACTTGAAAAGAAATTTGGGTCCTCTACCTGGAGCTGGACTCCACTCAATGAAACCAAGTAGTTGTCCTTTTTTTTCTTCTTTTTTTTTTTTTTTTAGTTGAAGTGCAAAACAAAGGTAAGGCTCATTAGGTGCAAAACCTGATAAACCCACAAAGAAAATATTGTAAATATTTCATCAGTTTCAATGCAAATGAAACTCGCACATAAAAATAATAATCAAACCTAAACCTATTGAAACCCCACTGTGTTATTTACATTGTGTGCAATTTTAAGTTCAGTTTTTTTAGGGATTATCACAATTAATGAATTGCACAATTTTAACCATTTTAACTAAATTATGAATTAATGTAATCTTTCAGCAACTCATGAATTTCCCCCTTTTTATTTTTAACAACATTCCAACATTTATTGCACAACCATAAATGACACTCAACATTTACTTTACTGTTTAACCGTCTACTCACAAATTAACACAAATGCTTAATAATCACCAAACAATCATTGGGTGGAAATTAAATGGTTAATTGCCCGGCTTCTAGCGTTGCCAGGCAACGCTGACTGCTAACTTGCGGTAGCACGCACAGTTCATCTCCGTTAATTTAACAGCGTTTAGACGCGTGTGGTATTTTTTTCCGTCTTACCGGCTGCCTCTCCGCTGCTGGTAGATGTCCCCGCTGCACAAGCCCTTCTGTGTTGAGATCAGTAACTTTTACAAAGCGATCATGTTCCTTTTTTGGTTCTTGCTGGCTGCTCCGACGCCGTATTCTGTGTCCGTCTTTGGAAAAACGGCCGTGGAGCGCGCCTGCAATTTATTGGTTCCGGACCCTTAATTGTTCCGGCGTGGATGTGTCGATGGACTTCCAAAGTTTGACTTGACATTTGCCGGTGCTGATTCCACTGATGCTCTGGGAGGTGATGTGGTTGTTGAATAGGAGGGTTTTGACAGATGACTATGGTGGTCTTGGGGTCATAAGTTGTTACATCATACATCCACAACCACTAAAACATCTAACAACACTAACCCTGTTGGAGCAACAGCAGGCACAATCGCAATGATGGCGCACCCCAATAGGCTGATCAGGAGCAGTGTTGTCTTTATTTCGCGAGTATTGTGGATTAGAGGGAATATGACCACCAGACCTGTACAGGCCTTCGGAGTATATTCACTTTTACCTATCGATGTCACTGAAGCTCTGTTGTTTTTTGCAATGGCCTTAATGCATCCACGTCTTTCGTTCCTTTATAGCCGTGGGTGTCGTCAACAATACTTCTTTCTTTTGATGATGCGGATGAACACCCAGTCACTAGGCTTCAATTCAGATGCCATCTGTAAGGAGAAATCGCTTGGCATTTGGTTAGTTTGTTTCACTTCTCTTTGTTACTAACGAGTTGTTGTGATAACAATGATGCCATACAGTACAATGATTGCCTTGCTTGGGAGAGAATTTGCATTTAAGATTATAGCATTCCTTGGATTTTAGACAACAGAGCCCCGACTGATGAGTAAGGTTACTTTAATTTATTCCACCAAACAGCAGGTTTTTGCCATGCTGCAACTTTATTCTTTGGGTCCTTACCACACTAAACACATACAAAATTCAGAATATTGTTATCACAAAAAACACAGAAATAAATGAAACATTAAACTCATAATCCATCCCATATTATTACCAATATATACAGTATATATACTGTGTGTATATATATATATATATATATATATATATATATATTGTTTGTA
>OMPJ01015406.1:0-31350 GCA_900312935.1 Carapus acus | reverse complement strand
TGCTTTTAAGAGTGGGCTTAAAACTTTCCTTTTCGATAAAGCCTATAATTCGACAAAACTATGCGACTAGAAACAGATGACACACTGAGTCCTCCTCTCCCTCTCTTCCTCATCTTAAATCTCCTCTCCCTCTCCGCCTCACTTGCACCCATCCACCCTTCCTGCATCCTTGTCTGGTAAATGCATGTTACTAACTGGGCTTCTTCCCCAAAGTGTTGTCTTATGCTCTATTATCCCGTAGCTGGCAAGTAGAACACCACCAGTGATGATGGACCTGCGAACATCTGGGTCCTGCTCCTACTACTGCTGTGCATCCCTACACCTGCGTCTGTCTCTCTCTGCCTCTCTACCTCTCTCTCCTTCCCTCTCTCTCCCAACCCGAGCGGTCAGGGCAGTTGACAGCCCACCTGTAGCCTGAGGAGCACTACCTGCTCCATCCTGTAAAGCGCCTTGAGATAACTCCTGTTATGATTTGGCGCTATACAAATTAAATTGTATTGTATTGTATTGTACAGTGAGAACTGATGCAACAAGTCTGCACGTGTTCATTTTGGAATCACGGTGACTGGAATTCTTGAGTGAATTGTGTGGCATGTCTTGCCTAAACGATAAAGTCGGATGTGATGCAACATGTGTGTTAAGACTAAAATCCTTTGGAGAAACTCTGGATATATATCCAATCTATGACTACATATGAAAGTATGTTTGGAACAAAATCTGATACCTGTTATTGAGACTATCCTAACTTTTTGGATATCAGTCACATTTTGATACTAATGTTGAATCTGCGGCTCTTTTGCTTGCAGTGCAGACATCAAGCTAAGTCATTTAGTGGAAGCCAGTGGAAGTTTTTTCCTCGTCACTGTAGCTTATGGGGGATATATTGGGTCTCTGTGTGTCCATCTCACAGACCTTCATTGTTTATATGTTGAGGAGCACTACCTGCTCCATCTTGTAAAGTGCCTTGAGGTAACCCCTGTTATGATCTGGCACTATATAAATTGAATTGACTTCACTTTCACTTGTGAAAAGATCAATGTCCTTACCTTGAAAACCTCCAACCGATAAGTAAAGCCACATCAGTGCTGGAATGAAGAGCAGTGCGAGTGATGCTGCCAGGAACTTCCTGCGGCCACGACACATTCCCAGCATTCTCTTCATAAAAACAGATTAAAAAGACAAATTAAGTGACCTCTTTCGGACAAAAGAGGCTGATTGCCAAAGGAGGACTGGGCAAAGACATGGTAGTAGCTTCTACAGTATACCTTCTGCAAATCCATCATTCTCTCAAGAATGTGAATTTTGGGGGGAGTGGAGAGTTAAAAGATCTCCTGCACAGGTCAGATTCAGTGTGATAACATTAAGTGCAGGTGTGAGCTGACACTCCAGATATTCTAATACCTATTTTCAACTGAGGAGTATCTTTTGTTTGATCAAATGTTAACGAAAGCAGGGGCCTACGCTCAAGATAGTCTTGTTGCTGCTGTCCCTTAACTAGCATGTCACCGATAAGTTAGGCCACAAATAATGAAAAAGTTTGATTACACTGTGACACTCGTCACCTGAAACTCAAAGATAAAAGGTGCTCTCTTTGAAAAACTAGGGACTAGGCAAAACAACCTTCCTTCGTCTGCTTCAGTGGTGCAACAGGATCCGCCATGGCTACCCCCGGTGTGGATCACCCTTCCTACCTCCTGTCCATTGAATCGGCACCGGAAACACTGACCACTGTCATGTCCTCCCACACTAAATCCACAAACCCTCTCGGGAGTCCCTGTAATTTACACCTACCCAGCAGCTCTGTCTACAACATCTTTGGCCCTTTTAATCTGTAAGACTGTACTTGTAATAAAATCTCAACCCTACACACTGCATGCATGTCCGCAATCCCCGCAAACCTCAAGTTTGTGTGCATCTCCTCCCTCAATCAGGCCGTCTGGTTTGCTCATTGATTCAGAATGCACCTTGAGATGACATTAATTATGGGGAATTTACCCTGCCAGAAGTCCTGTATAGATGTGAATTTGTTACTTGAAAACTAATTAAGGTTACGCCTTTGAGGGCACATCATATTTCAGACTGCACATATTTTGCATTTATCAATGATTCATTCAGTCATTTTCAGTGGGAGAGGATTTTTAGACCTCCAATGCAAAAATACAGATGACAACCTGAAAAACGTAATCACTCATCATCACCATCAATTCTGAATCTGAACAAGTCGAGATACTTTTACATAATTTAGACATGCACGCAGTTCACAGTCTCACAGGGGTTTTCTGTTCAATGTTGGTGGCACTGCAGAACATGCAGTATCTAGGAAGTAAACTGAGCTGTAAGAACTGTGGCATTCAAATGTCTCTCAAGAAATAATTCAGATGAAATACACACACAAACACACACACACACACACACACACAGTATATCTGCAATCGATGTTACTACCCGCTGCAATAACTAATTGAAGATATGTGTTTTTTTTAATATGTCAAATAGCGATTAAATAAATCTAAATCGTAAGTGCGAGCAAAGTCTGGCTTTGGTTTATGAGCTATACATCTATATTTCATTTTCAGCTGCGCCTAAGTGCATGTTGTGCTCTTGGGATTGGCCATACAATGCAAAGAACATTTCATCTAATAACCTGTCACCGATTCCCCATATGGAATATTGCAGCAGGTGGGTTTGAATGTCTAATAATCAGACTGTCGGTCTAAAGCTGGGCATTCACTCTATCTGCAGTTTTCCTCCAGGCAAATCTTTCCTTGGCAAGGCTTTTTTTTTTTTTTTTAACCCCCCCTACGTTCTGTCACCTTCAGTGTGCATTCAAATTTTGAGCTCCGGTGTGGTGACGTCAGATGTTGCTCCCCCTACTTGTTGCCATGGTGAATCATGGTTTCTGTCCTCTATTGATGCTGCTCTTTTGTTGTCTTTGTGTCTCCTAGTTAACACTATCAGAGTTGATGGCCCTCATTCATATCAGCTGTTTTGGGACGGAAACGGCGGAGTTTCACCATCTTGCATTAGTGCAACTCTGAGTCAAGGTTCAGTTTGTCAAGCCTGCCTCTTGGAATAGGGTTTTGGTCTTTTCCGTTTATTGGCCTTCTTTCACTCCGTCATCAGGACCGTCACCTCCACACTCTTACCCTTCCCTCCCTGTCGTTGCCTCTTCGCACTCCTGTCCTTTCTCCAAACAAATGTGGCATACTTTGCACCAGCCCCCTGTTGGTGAATAGCACCACAGGCAGTCCTTGTTACCCTGTGCCACAACCAATCCGAGACAAATTCCTCCTTAAACCAGTGATACACTACTAGATTGTTAGTCTTGTTTTATTGATGATTCCCAATTGGGCACCAGTCTGCGCTGAGTTGGGGACACACAAAAATAAATGTAATAAAATATGTTTGAGCTTTTAGGGTGCCAATCCAGGCACAATGGGGTAGAACGAACTGCTCACTGACCCGACATTAGGTCCTGCTGGAGTTAAATGGAATCCGCACAGCTCAACAACTGGTCGATTCTGATGTTGATCCTGACAGCAATGACATTATTTTTAAGTTTTTGAATGGACACAATCACGATTGTCGCCTAAAGTATGTGTTGCCAAGCACCAGCCAGTGAAAACAGATGGATTTAAAAGTCCAAAAAGCAAATTTTTAAACAAAGCAGTTAAATATTTGCAAAATCGGAAAGTGCACCTTGTAATGTCAGGAATAAACATCTGTAAATGGAGATTTTTCAGTGGACTCATTTGTCCATCCACTGTGAAATGTCAGATATTAAGTCCAATGACTGAGGTGTGAGATATGAATCAAGCATCTCTTTCATGTCAAATGAAAATATAAAGACTATTTAAGTGTAATCCATCCTAACTTGAACAGTGGAACAAAGCTTCATCAAACTGGTGCTGAGCCATGTACAAATGACATGACATCAAACTTACAAAATGTGAATCGTAGATGTGTCTGACACATCAGAATAATACTATTTTTAGATGAGTCATTTGCATCAGACTCTCCAAGGTATTATCTCGTATCTTCCGCAATACCTATGCTACTTAGATTCTTAGATTTTAAAAAAAAGGATAATATTCCCACTATTGTTCCTCTATTTGGCAAAACAGTTTCCCATATTTTAAAGAGCTGTGGTTTTTGACAATTGAGTTGAAAGAGTAGCTGCTTCCTTGGCGATTGTGAGAATGATCAGTGCCATGAGACAAATAACAAGCAGAATCTGTATTGTCCGACAATAACAGTTATATTAAGTCTTGGTGAGAATACTGTATCTTCAGTAGAAACTATCGTGTCAATGACAGACCGCAAACCACTATCATACATCACCTACCACAAACTAAACATTCAAACAGGGATAAATTGAAAAAATGAATGAAAACTTGTCAGTCATATTTCCACGCGAATCGTTATTTACAATAACAAACTTTCATTTCGATAGACTGATCCATTAGTTTTCCCACCAGCCAAACCAGAGACGTATTCACAACATACACACTCACACTCACACACCGTATAACGGGTCACCGATAAATGTAGAGCACTGAATTTTCCGCAGGTTTTGCTCTCTAAAGACGCCGGTGTGTATACCTGTGCTGTGCTAGGGCGCAGACCGCGGCACATTCAGAGCACTCATATCAGAAATTCGCCTACAAGGACTTATTAAGGTTATGACACGTGAAAATTCAAAAAAAAAGAATCCAAAAATAAACTGCTTAAGCAATTCGCAGTCAGAGCGAAGACTTATCACCGCGGCTCAGCCATTGGGAAGGGGAGATAACACTCACCTGATGCAGGGAGGATTCCCAAGTGATGTTTTAATAAGTCTGGAACCGCTTTAATCCATTAATTCAACCTGCGAGTCGTCATAAGAGTTGTTTGACGCAAAAACGCATGTTTCACAAGGCGACAGCTTCCATATAGTTTCACCTTGGGCTCCTCCTAGCTTCGGCTGCTAGCCCATGCTAACCGCTACAACAGATGCCCACTGTCTTCCCCCCTCAGGCCCGGATAAGCGCTGAAATCTCACACAGCTTTGCAGCGGCGTCGCTTCCTCGCAGCGTCTTATTCTCTCTGCTAAGTCCCATTACCAGAATCGGGATCTGGATCTGAGTGGAACGGCAAACGACACGCAAAACCGCGGGTGGCGTGTTCGACGACGGGGACGCGCGGAGCCGCCGGGGTTGACAGACGGGAGACTCTAGTCTGCTGAAGACAAACTGAGGTCCATGTGTCCCGTTATTGTGTTAGGGCACTGTCGCGCTCACACACACCGCCGCTGGTGTGCAGTCCGCGGCCTAAACACAGCATCTCTGTCTTCCTCACAATTACTCAATGGCCAATCACCGAGCTCTTCATCAACAGGGACTCTGGAAAACTAGTAACGGATTTCACAGGGCTGGAGCCTGTGGCAGAGGATGGGGACCAGATATGCTTGTTTTTTTTTATATCAAATGCGAGTGGAGCCAAACTTGGTTAGTCAGTGTTGAAAAGTCCACAATTATCCAGAGAGCTTAACTGATTCATAAAAATGTTGTGATAGAGCCTTTCACCCCCCTGTCATGTCCCTTTGGCAGAGGACACAAGTAAATGACAGATTGCAGTAAATATAATCAAATCGATCTTACCTCAGATCTCCAAACAGTCATGCAATCAGAGAAGTTTCTACATTCAGTCTCGTCTCCCTGACACCAACAGCAGTGAGATCAGCTCACACAGTCTAAGCCCCGAACTATCCTTTCCCTGGAGGCTGAACAGAATTATAGTGTCCATTCTTACTTTGGGGGTGCTTGTTCCTCTTTGATCAATGATTTTCAGGTGAAGGCACCCAGATCCTCCATCGCCGTCCAGAGGTTAAGGGTCAGGTGTCTTCTAGTCCTCCGTTGTTCGTTATCTCCTGTTAGGTCCTCTCCTGTTTGGGTCCTCTCCTTTTGGGTGCTCTCCTATTAGCTTCTCTCCTCTTGGGTCCCCTCCTGATAGGTCCTCCCCTGTTGGGTCCTCTCCAGTTAGGTCCTGTCCTGTTAGGTCCTCTCCTGTAAGGGTCCTCTCTTGGGTCCTGGGCCCTCTCCTGTTCAGCCCTCTCCTGTTCAGCCCTGTCCTGTTCGGTCCTGTCCTGTAAGGTCGTCTCCTCTTGGATCCTCTCCTGTTAGGTCCTGTCCAGTTTAGTGCTCACCTGTTAGGTCCTCTCCTGTTAGGTTATGTCCTGTTAGGTCCTCTCCTCTTGGGTCCTTTCCTGTTAGCCCCTCTCTTGTTTGCTCCTCTCCTGTGAGCCCCTCTCCTGTTAGCTCCTCTCCTGTTAGCTCCTCTCCTCTCGGGTCCTCTCCTGTTAGATCTTCTCCTGTTAGCCCCTCTCCTCGTAGGTCCTCTCCTTTGACACATCCCTCTGACACCATATAAAGCATTCCATGTTTTGACCATTAATTCTACAGCCCAGATAAGTGTTACCTACAATTTAACAAGATGTCATGAGTATATACCACCAGTTGAATACTACTTTTCTTTTCTAGCACAGTTAGTATTAACATAATGATATGTATTTACCTCCAAAAATCACAGTCACAAAGGAGGCCTGGGTGAATGGGAGGGGCTGCTTCAAGGAAGAGTATATGCATTCCTAAAATACACAGTATCCAGTCCATAAAACACTATCCAAAAATTACAGAGTAAATCAATGAAAATGTTTCAGGTGAACAGATGCAGGAGTTGTTATGGGAGAATTCCAGCATCATTGGAGCAGGATGACCTTCAGAGATTTGCCTGTGCGTCTGTTGCAGGGTACAAGGAGGATAAATATTCTGCTGCATGAATAACAATTCCACAAGGTCCGCTGACTGATGGATTAATATGGGAGCAGAGTGAAGTCCTCACAAGACAATGTGACCCTTCACTGTTGTGTTGTCACATATCCAGTCGCCTTTATCCAAATTGGACAGACAGAGGAAAGATCGCAACAACAAAACAGTTTGATGAATGTGTGTTCATTTGCCCTGCCCTACCCGTCCCGCCCCTGGTCCTCCTCTCAGAAAAGGAGATCAGGGGGTCTCGTATGGCAATGTAACTGATGAGTAAAGTCAAAACTGTGATAAAAAAAATAGCAGCAGCACAATTAAGATAAAGTGCAATTGTGATTAATGATGCAAACCAAGGTTTCATAATACTCTGTCCTCTCAGAGAGACGAATAGCAGCTGCTGCTGCCTGACAGGAAGGTGATGATTCACCAGTAGATATGAGACAGAGAACTTGGAGAGTATTTAATGGAGAATGTCAGGGACGGTTGTGTCGAACACATGGCAAAAACGCATCAGGATCAGTACGATTGTGCTCTGTCGGTGTCCAATGATGAAAGACATTCCCCATGTTGATTGCATCATCAGTTGATCTGAAAATGTCTGGTAGGCAAACTCAGACAAAACTGTTGACACCTCTTTTTTCTGATTTCAGTTTCATGTTGTTTCTAAATGGGAAAGACAACAAAAATCGGAGTCTGTGTTGCACTTGTGAATTTTTTGTTGTGTGCTTCTGTTGATGAATGTCCTAATTGGTCAACAGAGTTCTGGTAAGGAACACAGAGACTGTTGTCAGTCTGTGAGGACTTGGCTTGGGAACAGCTGGGTGTCAGGTTCAAGTCACAGGCAGACCAAGCGCAGGCGGGGGGACCTCCTGCCAAGGTACCATTGAACAAGACACTGAAATCCCAACCCACTCGGGGCGCAACTCAGCCCGTGTTGCTCCTGCACTCTTTAATTTCTCACCCAAAAGTAATATATATTGTGATTGCTTCAATCAGAACTTGTGTTGGTTCTGAGTGGTAAACATGTTCCCTGCACCTCTCTCTTCTTGAATTTCGGAGATTTCATCAACAGGTGCAAAAAGTGCTTCCAGGGGCAATCCAGGTTTTAAAGGGAACACACGTAAAATTGTGTGCTCCGGTTCAAACTGGAAATGCTGACCAGGCGCAATCAAAACAGAGGTGGCTGAGAACTAGACCACCATATGCCACTATCATCAGCAAGTGACAGAAAAACGAAAGGTGGCAAATTAGCAGAATTTCACTGGTAGTGTTATTATTACTGAAGCTAAAATCTATCGAACAAGGGCTATTGCTAGAACAAGTCGAGGTTCCTCTCAACTTGCATTAATTGCAGATTTTTGGGGCTTAACAACTCAGAATACTGCCCCCCATGTGGACGTGCACACCTCGGCTGACACAAACAATACAAAAACCAGGGGACATTTTCATGCACTTCTTTAATATATCCATTTTTCATATTCACAACAAATACATTAAGCTCTTTCTTCTTATGATACACTCTTAAATATTTTTACAGTCAAATATTTTTCTTAAAGTCTGCTGATATCAAAATGTCCTTTACCCTTGCCTGTTATTTTGAACATGTTGTAATTTGTTACATGAGTTGTCTCCATGCCTCCTAGCAAACTGACATTATTTCCTTTATACAGCTATTCACAGTGAGAAAACAAAAACGTCTCCGTAACAACTTCCCAGTGATTTTTCAGGTCAAAGTGACAGTTGGGGTTTAAGGTGCAGGGGGTAGGAGAGAGGAGGGAATGTTCAATCCGAGGGGAAAACGATTATTAACGTGATACATGGATGATGGAGGTCAGCTTGTACTTCAATGGAAATTTCTACGATTGTGTCGTCATGGAAAATAAGCACTTAAAAACACAAGATAAAACAGCTCTCTCAAATTCAGACACTCAATTCCTCAAGTCAAGTGATTTCAAGCGTGCGCACACTTGATTCTCTGGGACTCATTCAGACTTCAGTGACAGATTGTATTTATCTGCCACCTCTATCAGATTAAGGATCCATTCGAAGAAAGACTGTAAAGTAATTGAATGTTATTGTCTGCTCATCAATTATCACAAATTGTTTTTGTTTGGATTACACCAAGTTCATCTATGATGTATGATGGGCCGATGCTGTTGGACATTAGTTCACAATCACCCTAACGTCTTTAAAAGTTGTCCTCTTTTTTCTATAGGGACAAATATTGGAAGACGTTTGCCTCTTCAAAGTAGAAAATATCAAATGTGTTCTGTGGCATTTTTGAGATGAGAATGACCATTTCACACTCAAAATGATATTCAACGAAATACTGACTATTACGGTTGGCAAAATTACATCATGCTGAGGACTCAAAACCGCCTCATCATGACTCGAATACAACTGGTGAGTATACTAAATCTGATCATTCTGAAATAAAGACGTTGTGGAGCAATTTGTGGCAATTCTGAATTACCTCTGAGTATTTAATCCCACAACAGGACACAGGCTGACAATGACTTCAAAGGTCTATGAGAAGAATTTTCAAACAGCAGCATTAGAGGAACGAGCTGTGTCCCGTCAGCTGCTTTTTCATCATACAGGTCTCGGAATATATTTGGATATTACAGAATTTAACCCAGCCAGAGGTGTCGCAAATTGTTGACATTTTTCTCTGTGAATTTGCAGATATACCTTGTCATCTCCCATTAACTACCTTGCGGCTACATGAAATGTTCCAACACCTCTCCTTTGCTGTGGGACTGAATTTGAAGTGTACAGAGAGGAATCACCCAGCATCAGTGCGCAAACAGTGGCGGATGTCAGAACTGGTATTAGTTAACTACTGTAATTGGGAACACGTAAGGAAATTAGTTTTTTAATTTTTTTTTCCTGAATAGCAGGCTCAAATTCTGTACAATATGTACTTTATCCTAATCTTTGAGGCGGTAAATTGTAATTGCAATTGTACTGTCCCACTAACGCTGTTTGTAACATAATCACTATGCTGTAGCAGCAAAATATAGCTTAAATCTGTTGTGAGCCACACAAGCAAACTAAGATATGGATGAAATTTGATGGTCTTGAGGGATGTTGGATCCCAAGATCCCAACATGCCTAAGTTTGGGATCCAAGGTGAGAGGCAATTGCATGCAAATGAATCATTGGGCGTCTCCTTGCTAGAGGGGCAGAGATACACCATGCATTACAGTAAATAGCAAATATACAGTGGGCTGTGTTTGGAATGAAGAGGAATTTCAACCGTCTACTGGGTTGGTGACCTTATCAAAGTGCGAGAATGACTGAAAAGGCTCTCAGAAATGAGGGACCATGCATGCTGACTGCACTTCAGTTTTCAATGTACTTCAGAGAAGCTGCTCTTTGACACATTATGACTATGAAAGGGTTCAGGCAGTTACCTCATTATCAGCACGCAGCTGTAAGGTGACATTTTGGTGTTTGGTGGTTTAATAGTTGAATTTTGTTTACGCTGCAATTAACTAGGTTGAGGACAACCTAAGGTGGATGATCATAAATGAAATTCATACACCACCAACTTTCATGATGATGCTGAACTATAATGGGAAAAAGGTAGGTGTTCATTACGTAATGCAATGATATAGTGCAAAGATGTTGCAACACACGGGCGTGTCTCATTCATCAAAATGGTGTCATCTGTGAATGACTTATCAACGTCGAGCTCTTGCGCCTTATTCCATTTCATCATTGAAATAGAAACTTTGCTGAATTGGATTGCTGGGGCCTGTGCACTGCACTATGTACTGCTTTAGGCCATGGTGAGCTGAATATGAATTTAAATGAACAATCCTTGTGTGGTCCATCTTTACAACCAGATACTTCACGACTGTGTATAAGACATTAACAAAATCTCACTGTTTCAGCTTGTTCACCAAAAAAAGCTGCTTGTCTGACAACAGCATTCAGCACAGCAGAATATTCAAACATGAGCCCCTTTGGTTGACAGCAGTAAGGAAAGTTCAAATTTAGGTCATCCACTCAATATGACACGGTCATGATTTATTTCCTTAATTAAAAACAAAAGGCAAGTTGGTCAGTTGCTTCAAATCATCTCTACAAAGTGCAAGAACATGAGTCACGAGGACTAAAACAAGCATAAAAACAGCTTAAAATAAAGCATTTCTGAAAATAAGTCAAACAAAACAAAAACAAATCACATAAATAAATCGATATCTGCAGGCCTGCCTGTACAGAAAAAGGCAAACAAAAACAAAATAAAATAAACCTGTAGCAACACCTACAACCCCTCACACGCTGGAATGAGAAAGTACGGGTGCACAAGTGTATATAAGGTAAAAGATGTGACCTTTTCTAACCATTGACCTAAAGAATTCACTGCAGATACCAATTTTTAAAGCAGGTACAGTTGCAACAGATAACTCTCATTTCAAGCCGGTCGTAATAGTAAAGCCACATGACAAAAAATCATGAGTGCATGCACTGGTATCACCAAAAAAGGGGTTGAGTTTATGGAATAAAGCAGGAAACGCAAAGAAAAAGCTCTTGCTCAGTGATGATCACAGCTGCTGTGTCAAAAGCTTTAACAAGCCACATGTACACACTATTTACGGTATTAAGGTATGTTACCCAGGCAGCAGCTTCGTCTACAACAGGGTCTTCACACTTACAGGATAATGAACCTTGCTTCTGCGGCACCCTTGTTAAACAAAGCAAAGACTGGCACCTCCGCTGGCAAGTTCTGACCAGTCCTGTACTTCTGTCTTTGAAATGAATGTGAATGGAGGGCTAATTCAATATGTAGCATATCGGGAGTGCATTGGAGTTTTGGCGAAGGCAAACTGGAAGGATTCGGAGTACAGTAGTGTAGAGTTTGCTTCATATGGTACTTGTAAGGGAATACCTCAAAAGATTCCCTCCTCTGCCATCCTTTCTCCACAACCAGCTTTGATATGTCCGAGAAGATGCTGATTAACTCTCAATAAGCCAAAATTTCAATCGTGACAAATAGCAAACGGAAAAATAAAAAATAATCTTTCAAGTCATCTTCCTTTGCAGTACTTGTTAGGGGCATGCCGAGGTCCAAGGGTAGCTCCTGCCATTTAGCTGACCAAAAAGCCTTCGTTTCCAATGAGGCGCTAACCTCCTTTTACCCCCTCCTCCTTTCGACCTTTTACTTTTACTCATTCCACTTCAGCAGCAAGAATGTTGTGCTCGGTCAATGGGTGGAGCGTGCCACTTCCTCATCAATGCTCGTTTTGGTTTGGGATGCTTTTGGTGCTCATTTCCCCTAATTTAATGTGACACTGCCAGTCACCTGCAGGTCAGGTCATCTTCAAATCATCTGCTATCGCAGACTGAAGACGACCTCCTCCAGGATGACAGGGGAAAATAGCACATTCTTTCACACAAGCCGTTTCGTTTGTTAACAGATGACACCACCATGGGGACGGGAGATGTGACGAGAGATGGGCTGCTGGCATCTGCATGACTTACTTAAATGCTGAAAACTCTCCTGGAAATAGCAAAAAAACACAGAATTAACACAGCCTTCATTCCATGCATGAATCAATAATGGAGACATCCAGACAAACGCAGGAGTTACAGATGTTGAAGATAACTTGATAGTCTGCTCACCATAACCTCCTGCCTGGATTGGGGTTTTTGGGGAGGCACAAGCATACAAGCTGAAGTCTTCTGTCTGAAAGCCAGCTCTGTTTAATGAAGGCTCTGAGGCGCTGCGGTGGATTTTGGGTAAGGAGCGTGCCAGCAGTTCGATGGATGCTAAAATCTGTGAATTGAATTTGAGTTTGCGTTAATCAGTTTCGGGGGAAAAAACATAGCATACACTACAGTATACTTCAACACTCGCAATAGTCAATAACTATTCTTATTTCTCCACTGGCCCAACCATCGACCCTCTTTCAGACTCAGGTGCTCAGAGGCTTTTGAGCCTGGGGTTCTGCGCAGTATGTTCCAGGAGCTGCAAGTTTTTCAGATGTTGCTTTTAGAATCAGTTGAAGCCATTCTCCTAGCTTGGCGGTTGATTCTATGGAGGTTATGTGCCTCTGTGCTGTCCTTCTGTCCAGCCTGTTCTAGCCAATGGCTACGAGGGCTCCTCTTGCTCATTATCCATCGTGGGATTCTGCTACCTGAGCTACTTTCATAGTGTCTGCCTTTTCCATCAAGCTTTCCTGAATGTTTGCCGTTTCATCCTGGATGGTGAGTTTTGAGTGTAGGGTCTGTAGTTGACATGTAGTCGGGGCAGATCGGGGTCCCATCTTAGCTGCTGGTCCGTCTGTACTCATGTGTCCGTCATGGCATGCAGTCCGTCATGGCATGCAGTTATCCTTTTTGGCCAGTAGGTGTAGATCACTGTCTCAGTGCTTTCTTTTTGACACTCTCTTTGATGTCTGCCACAGTCCTTACTACTAGTCCTTGTTGTTGGAGACTCACGTGATCTGCTTTCATGCGAAGATTTTACCAAATCACAAACTGGTGTCCTTCCATCAATCTCTTCGGTGAAGCTTTTCCGGCAAGTGAGGCAAGGCTGTAAGCTTTTGCTAGGCAGTCTCCAGTGCCTCATGTTTGGACAACTAGTTGTATTTCTTAAGGTCATCTTTTCACCACACCTTTCTGTACCACTGATAGTCGATGATCTTCCAGTTTTTCATCCTGATTTTTGGCTCTCGATGCTTTTTTCTCATGGTGGACACTGCTCATTATGGAATTTGGTACCGTAGTTGAGGATCTCGGGGTTACTGTTGCTGCTGGCATCAGTGATGTTGTCGGCATCAATGGCGGGCTATGCCGTGTCAAAGTCCTCTAGTAAAGACTATGGTGGCACTTCATTTAGGTAAACCAGATATATATGTAGACACAGAAATATATATCTATATCAGATTTTTTTTCCAGTAGTTGGTGGGAATGATATAATCTGATGTCTGTCACTAGAGGAGGTACCTTCTTAAGGAGCTCAGTTCTGCATTGAACTGGGACATTTTTCAGCCGACATTACTACTGTGCTTGGCCAGGACACTATGAAGTGGCTGGGACTCACGGTCCAGCCAAGATGTAGGAGCCACTACATATCAAATACTGTATCTGCAAAGGGAGGTTACTTCTACTTCTAATTTATCTAAAAAAAATAGATATGAAGGAAATTCTGTAGATGATGTAGTAGCCTTTGTCAGAAATGCTAGAAATTGGCAAAATAAACTTCCTAATAACACTTCCTAGCAATGACTCTTGGTTTTTCAGCCTTGATATACAACACAGTAAGGCATTTAAACCCTGTAAAATCCTCTGGAAAGACCAATTTGCATCTTCATGTGTTTAAAACAAAATTATTCAAACAGGAATACAGATTAAGCTGAGAATAGATTTTGTATTAAACAGCAGGCATAAAACATCCTTTACTCTTTGTTCATTAATTTAGGCAAGTCCTGATATGACAACTCTCTCTGTCCTGATAAAAGAAAACAGTCTCTGTGTGGTACCTGAGGGAAAAGGGGGCGCTCTTCTCTTTTTTTCTTCAAGCAATCAGCCATCAGTCTCTTCATCGCCTTTGGACAGTTGCTGCGGACTTTGCTAAGGTCTGGGGACAGGTAACCTCGACCTACCATGAATATGATCTACGCGGGTGACAAAGTCAAGTTAGTACAAACCAAATCGAGAAGAATAGAGAGTCAGCTTCAACTGCAGGGGGTGAAATCGAAGTTTTTCGATATTCAAGTCATGTTTCAGTTATTGTTCTGCAAGATGATGTACCGTGAATTCTGTCTAACCTGTCGAAACACCATGTCTAACAACAGCCTGTGTTTTGGGTGTCACCTGATCTCTGTTGTTGATGTTGGAGTAGGGCAGCGCTCCCGTCATCAGCTCGTACAGCACGATGCCAAAAGCATACACGTCGGACTGGAAGCTGTAAGGGTTCTTGTCCTGGAGCCGGATAACCTCAGGAGCCTGCCGCAGGGATGACATAGCATAGTGTAAATGTTCCACAGTACAGACAGTACAATTTGAAAGGTGATTGGATCTCAGTTAAAGTGAAATATGACTTAAATCATTTCATAAATAGGATTAACTGGTTTCACAGAGCATTTGGACCAGGCCTCCAACTTGAGTTTTAGATGCTAACACTGTGTCAGAATATTGTCATTCATGTTAATTCAAATGTGAGTTTCATAAAAAGCAGCCTGAAGAACTGTTAGTGATATGTGTTGATGTTGAGCTACACAACAGGCACAAAAGCTGTACTGTCATAGGCCAAGCGCGCTCACCATCCATAATATAGAACCGGACAACTGCTCAAATTGGTGAGAGCCACTCCACCGTGATTTGACTGTGGCCAGGCCAAAGTCCCCTATTTTGACTGTGAGGTCTTCATGGAGGAAAATATCTGTGCAAGATGGTGGTCAGGAAATATGCTTTTTCAGCGGTTGGTAGATACTGTATGTTTGTGTCTCACAAACACACAAGTGCACATGGTATGTGTTTTATCTAGACATAAATATCACAAGATGAAGGATACTGTTGCTCTTTAGGTCTCTGTGGATGATTGATTTGGCATGTAGGTAACTGGAGAGGACACAAAGACATCAGTTTATAAAAACACACTGACGTAGCAGCAGCCAAAACATAGAATAGAAATGTTAAATTTTACTTTACCAAATATTTAAAGAAAAAGTGTCACTAACATGCACATTACAGGTTTAAGAGAGAGCTAAGGAGTAGGGGTACTCACTCCATGCCCTGTGCTGTCTGCCGGGCGATATCAATCAATTTGATCATCTCAAACTTGGTCTCAATAATGTGCAGGTGGTGGTAAAGACTGGAGCCTTCACACCATTGGGTCACAATGGCCAGTTGAGGCTTGGTGGTGTAGCCCATGAACAGAAGAATGTTGACGTGGCGTGTTTTCCTGGTTCACCCAAAGACACAGACATTATCAGTTGTACACTGAGTTTTTAGAGCTTGCTTAATACTGCAGATATCATGGTGGACATTAGAATATCCTAAGATGAGGTGGTTCTCTCTACACGGCCATCATTACCAGGACTACAGAGAATAATAAGGTCAGCGCAAGGATCATCGGGACAGATCTTGGCCCAATTTAGGCCTTGACCTTAGCCAGGGTTATGATATGTGCGGCGAGGACCTGCGCAAACCCCTAAAAATACACACTATGTTGGAACTCCTCTCCTCATGTAGACCCAAAGCACCACTGTTTACTATGACGCATCATATCATGCGACAGGGATAGTCAGAGTCTACCAGAGTCAGAGTCAATCAAACACCTTAATGACTAAATAAATAAAATGTGCAGCTGCCCTTGGCTTCACTTCAGACTCCAATGCATTATTCTCCATTTGCATTATGCCTTCCTTCACAACAGCTGCTGCTGCGCTCCATTAATACTATTGCCGCATCTCCTTCTCAATATTATAACTGAAATGGGTCTTGCACAGTGACAGTGACCTCTAGAAGAATTCCTCGTTCGTTCACAAACTTGGCGATAAATCTGATTAAATTGATGATGTACAACAACACAACATACCTGAGGACTCCCACTTCATTTTTGAAGGCCTGGAGTTGCTGAGGTGTGGGAGCAGTGACGTTTAACATCTTCACAGCCACGTCACCTATGAGTAGAAATGAAAGTGTTGATTGGGGCGACTCAGATGTAACAAAGTAGTGTTTTTGTACATAAATAATTTCATTATTCTGTAGGTTTGCATCCTGAGGTCACCCAGTGGGTAACCGAGTATGGAATAGTCATGGCATAGTTTCCACTGACCAGTAACTGACCAGTTGCTCATCTGAAATCACGAGATGAAATACACAATGAAATTCTACATCTGAAGAATCAACAAAATACAACAAGTTGGAGGACCAATGATAAAGCTTGGTCCAATTAAGGTAAAACAGATACACCTGTGAAGTTGGGTTTGAATTGCCCTTCACACAGTGTAGAGTAAGATTACATCCCCCAAAAAAAGGAGTTAACTTTGCATACGCTGTAAAGTATGATAAATTGCTGACATTTGAAATATGACACACAACACTGCAACAGAGAGTTTGTGGCCAAACTTTGACTTACCATGCCACTTTCCTTTGAAGACGGTTCCAAAAGATCCAGAACCTATCCTCTGGCCCAGAGTGATTTGACCCTCTGGGATCTCCCAGTCATCACTGGAGTCTCTTCTTCCCAAGGTTTTCTGTACCACAGGACAATTATTCAACAAAGGCAAAACACACAGCTACCACAGCATACACACTGCAAATGGAGCGAGACTGTCGCTGACCCTACGAGCCTCACCATCTTATTGCGATCCTCGGAAGAGGACGATGACTTGCGCTCCCTCTGCTGGCAAGGTGACTTCTGTGGGACTTTTACATTAGTAAGTGAGCCAGGTAAAGAGGCAGGGGGTGTGGCTGACAGCCCTGTAGTGGAACCTGAGGGAGAGGTGAGGGAGGTGGATTGGGGCGAAGTAGGAGAAAGAAAAAGGGGCGGGGCAGTAGTTAAGAAATGAGGTCGACAAGGGAGCAAGGGACAAAAAAAGAGGGTGACAATACAAAGAGAGAGAGAGGGACGGAGAGAGGGGGGAGGTAGAGAGAGAGTGAGAGGGAGTGCAGCCCTGCTTTGTGATCTGCTGTATGTGATCATTCAGGTGAGTCTGTGCACACCATGCAGAGGAGTAAAAAATTCTTGAAAAATCGTGAACTAACGAACAAAGGCCTCATTTGAGGGAATTCAATTTTTGCGCAAATGCTTTTGTGTGGAGGTTTTTGAGTAAGTGAAAGAAAACTCTGTAATAATCTCAGTGGGATTGCCAAGGCAAGGCATTACTATTTTAGAGTCAACATAGAGAATGTGCACCACTAACTCCCATACTAAATGTGACAGTCAAGACTGTGTGGTGCCACTTCATTTTGTGATTTCACTTATTTATTGTATTCATCTGTCTATGGATTATGCTAAATTCCATTTGCTCTTTCTCTGATGAGTTACTGACAAAGATTTGGCCAAAGGTATTGCTTGAAGACTCATCTGCCATGAACCAAGGGACAGAAAACTGCCTTGTAAGGAAAGACGAAATAGCTAAAACACAGCAGTAATCCTCTACAAAGGAGAGCCTGACCACAGATTTGTTTTTATAGAGATTATTCTGATGCCAAATGCAATAGCCACTGTTGTGGTCAGAAATGTGCGTTCAATGGTTAGAGTGAGGGGAGTTGCAAGCATAAACTACCGGCCGCCACAATAGGCACAGCATGTGCATCAAATGAAGTAAAATATGCACATTACTCGTGTCATGCTTACTGCACTCTGATATTTGAATTTCTCAAATGGGGAAAACTTTTCAACCCAAATCTAGCTGCTTTAACTATTAATTTCAGTTAAAAAACATCTGAAATGATGCGCAAAGAAACTTGGATCGGGGATGGTTACATTTAGCTGTGCATAAGAAGTATTTCACAACATTACAGTGTTATTCCCTCTGTCTCCACCATGTGCTTGTTAATAGTGAGAAGGTCAGTCAACAGTTGAAGCTACTGTGACAAAATGTTGGGGAGATGTACGCATGAGAGTAGCGACATCACCTCCACACACGGTGTGATTGGCGAAGAACATAAAGACAAAGTGAAACGTATTCAGCATGGGCAAAAACTGGGTGTGAAACAAGTGCGCAGGGGCGCTGTGGGTGAGGGACACACATGGCAAGCACACGTACACACATATACACATACACACACATAGGCCTAACTACCTCGGAATACAGGCTCAGGCTCAAAATCAAACACTATGTCATTGGGGTAGGAGTATAGGAGGGAGCTTGAGGTCCGGGTTCGGTGCTTCCTCAAGCAGCGGGCAGGGTGGGTCTGGGGGGCTGCAGGGCAGAGAGAGACAGACAGACCATCACTGCTACTCGCCCTTCCCCCGCTTACTCTTAAGTGATGTCCGAGGCAAAGAGCGGAGCTCCTGAGACGGAGCGTCCTACCACGCTGCACTGTCCTGATGTCCTGAGTCTGAGCTGCATTGTCAGGAAACCAGCGTTTCAAGTTCTCCACCCAATATATGTAGATCTGTGGTATAGCCCCGCAGAGAGACAGGGAGGAAGACTCCTGCAGTCTCAGTGATTGTTAAGGCAATGCTACTTAAACTTTAAACTTAATTCCATCAATTCTCTAAGGTTAACGGGACATTTTACCCATTTGGCACATTGTATTTCAAATTACAAATGTCAGGACCATGACAATCGCTAATGTCTGACTGAATTTGCGCTGAAACAACCTCGTGGAATAAATTAGCTCAATGAGAATCTTCGGTTGAGGTGAGAGCTTCAGTTCCTTCAAAACTGCCAAGCCACACGGCTGACTAAAAGTGCGACTGCTTATCGGTGACTGGGAGGATGCAGATGTAGACTAAACTCTGAGGTCTGACCTTCACAGATCTTACAGACCACAAAAAAAAGAACAAGAGCACGCAGACGGAGGATGGTGGGAAAAAGCCACAGAATGAGCTGGAATCTTATTCTTTCGTCCTTACCTCCATCTGACCTTTGCAGACCTTGATCTCGAATCAGATCCTGGAATGAAGAAAGGATGGTTAAGACATTATGAATGAATACAAGGACAAACATATCAACCAAAATGTTTCCAGTGGAGGGGCTCGGCCAAACAAAAATACCGATGATGTCCCTTTTTGTAATGAACAGGCCATCAAGGTAAACACCTCACACTGATGACCATCATTTCGTGTCCAAAGACGTAAGCATTCTTACACAAATGTTTACATTCCTCAGTGACAAGGCACGAGTGATTCCTAGAACTTCAAGAATGGTAATTTTTTGATGGAATTCGACGAATTTGGTTGACATTCATACTACTGTAGCCAAATGAACAACATCATGCAGTTGCAACAGCTGCTCGTTTGGAGCAGTGTTGCCTTAAATGAGTACTGTGTGGCTTGAGAACAGCTAATGATGAACAATGGGGTGATGTCAAATTTATGCGGTGATGGGATTTTTGTTTTTACTGTGGTGTTCCAGCCAACAGCAGCGGCTTCAAGTCCAAACCAAGACCTTTAAGTATGGAGGCTAGATAGGTGGCTGGAGCCACTCCCATTTACCTCTGAAACACTGCTAAGGAACCCTTGAGCAAAAGACCTAACCCCAACCCGCTCAGGGACAACCCTCACGTGAAGCACCAAAGCTCTGTCTTCCTTTCACTGCTGCATGTCATGATTATCGTGTGAAAACTCTCAAGTGCATGAAATTCCATGTATGCATGAGAAAACAACAGAGTAAATTGTCATTTCTTCTACGGGACAGTAATAAAAGGGTGTCCATCTTTTTCCACAAGTCGCTGCCAGGTCCAAGCAGCAGATGTGGATACCACCTATCCGGCAATTCGCAATATGCATGAGACGAATGCAAGCAATACCGAAAAAGATGGCAGAGGAGTAGGATATTGTCGTAGTCGCTTCTGTGATAACAGACACACACATACACAACGAGCAAGATCACATATATGTCCATGAAGAACAGAAAACAGAGCTACATCTCTTGTTCCCTTTAGACCACTGGATAGTCAGTTTCCAAGTGAGATGAGGTACCCATTTTCAGAAAGACCAGAGTTCGCTTGTGTGCTGTGCACCACGGTTTGCAGTTTTTGCCTTGACAACTGCCCAAAGAAACAAACTATCTGAGGAAGGAACTCAGCCCAAACATTAACGCACCTAAGAACATCTGCCAGATTTGATGGCACTTCGATAGTGAGACAGTCAGTCGAACGTTTGCGACGAAGGCTGTCAAATTGGGGTATCCTTGCAAGATACGTGAATAAAAATAACCCAAGTGTGTCAAGGCATATTTGCCCTTGGACCCTGAATCCCAGGCAAATCAATTGCCTCAAATAAGAAGTCGACTGGCAGATCACAAGCCGTGATTGTGAACTACAAGCACTAAACACTTGACTGACACACTTGTAAACCAAGATAAAACCAAAACTCCCCAGCAACCCTGTAATCTTGGCCTCTTTTTTTCACGAATTCATGTCAGCATTAACTCACACACATATTTTCAACCAAAAAAATACTATAAAAAGAAAAGTCCAAGGTCAGAACTTGACATTTGCAAAAGGCTCCTCAAGCCTCAGCACTTGTACGCAGTCATAATACTGAGAGACCACTTTTTGTGGCCGAGCAACATTGTGTTAAAGTTATTTTGATGCTCTGAAGTACCAAATCGTAAATGCAGGGTCCTCCACCCATTTTATGGCATTTGCCCTTTTTCTCCATGACCTGTCCAATTTGCTCTCATAGTGCAAACAATGTCTCAGCACAACCTGTCGCTTTTTACGGAAATTTCTGGAGCCTTTGCCATGTGATGCAACATCACAGTATGACTGATGCTAATGCTATTTCCCAGGCAATAAGGTGGATACAGTGGCTCTCACTGATGACTGACATTTTTGTTGCAACAGGTGCAGTATGCCTAGTACTCTCATTAAGACAGAGTGAACACCACTGAATAAATCATGTGTAGTTAGAACTTATACTGAAATTATATCAAAATTATTATACTATTATTATATCGATTGCATGTCTTTTTTGGAAATTTTCACGTTTGAGACATGATCTGTCGGCAGAAATCGACAAAAGAGGAGTAGACTCACATCAATGTTGACAGGCTCAATGGTGTTGATGTGAACATTGGGGGCAGAGGACGAGCGGTCCCGCTGACCAAACTGATTGCGGTGTTCTTCCTCACTTGAACGGAAACTTTGTGGGATGGGTATGGATTTGGATGGGGACACAGTGGCGTGGCATAATGACCTGTAAAAAGATTGATATCAAAGTTATTAGAATTTTGCAAGCTACAAGAAAAACAAACCCATCATTTGTCTTGGTCCATCATGACATAGGGTCACCTTCTTTGTTTTCTTCCAGCTGAACTATCAAAGCTGTTAGTTACTTTTCAGACATCGACTTCCTTCAACTTTAAGGTAACATTTCAGGATTCAGCAAACATACATTTTCTCGCCAGTGTTTGTGGATGAAGCAAACTCACCCAGTTGAGTCAGACGGGGGAAGTGATGGACAGACCTCAGACACAGGGGTGGTCCCCTCGGAAGAAATCTCCTCCTGGGTGAGTGGATGATGCTCAAAAAATTTTGACACCAGCAGCAAGCTGAAAAATAGGACACAAGTCCAGTTACCGTACTCCGTACCGTACTTTCTGAACTTTTAAAGGTAATGCATTCCATGGTATAACCAATACCTCAATCATTTACTTTGACATGGTTCTCTTTGGGAGAGCCTCTGTTATATGTCTTTGATTTGCGTCGGTACTTATCATACATTTTCTCAACTTTAATACTCAATGTAAACCATTGCAATTCAGTTCCGTTGTTACAAGGCAGTGCTTTGTATAGAGTACATCAAAGCTGTAACCACTTGATATATCAGATGCCAGTAGGTATTTCAACATCTTACACGGTACTCAAAACACTGACTGAGGCATAGCATTTAAACGAGAGAACGAAGGATGGTTCAATTAACCATTGATTATTAAGACGATAAAATACCAGAGGAGACAAGTGTGAAATATGCAGAGGGCAGAAATAAATCTGAGGATCAGATTAAATCAAGGGATATACACAGCTGAGGAGCTGTGTACATATACTGCGTCTACATTAGTCCATTGGTATGCCTTAAATTCTTACTTAGTGAATTTAAACCAGACTGAAGAGGTAATGTATTGTCATTCAACCACGTGACATATAACAAAATTGTCTCCCAGACATGTCAAACTGTCAAACATGTCAAACACTCTGTCCAACCGGTAAGATAATTCCTACGGCTATTATCAATGGCTCATCAGCAAGTGGCACTGAAACCACACATACTGCACGTCCTGCAATGCACTACAGCTGCAGTACTCATTACACCCATGTCTTCCTGCTGGTCTAACAGTGCACCATTGAGGATTTAGAGGATTAATATGTGAGTCAGGGTGTTCATAGAATAATCTCAGTACTTAAAAAACACATGGTGAAACTAGAAGTGGAGTCTCAAACCATGGGCTTTCATAGCATGTAAAACGTTGGCTGTAAATTGATTTGCCTTGTTTAGAAGAATTTGTGGTAATAATCAAAGAATATTACAGAAAATGGTTGTGTGTGACAACACATCAGGTCAAGCATTGGTTGCCCCTCTTTTGCAGTCTTCTTGAAATCACTGAATCTGTCTTGAAATTGTTTAGGGGACAAGTTTTGAGTTTGGACCTCATGTGGCCAGGTTCAACACTGCTGCTACACACTTCTGTCACAACCCGAGCTGCGTTACAAGTAAATGCATTTCACTTACTCTAGCTGGTCGTAGTTGACACACATAAGAGGAACCTCAGTGCTGCAACGCTGGTGAAACTTATAACCACAAGTCTGACAGCGGAAACCTTGGAACAGTAGCTTTCTACAGAAGTCACAGAAGGCCAGCGTGAAAAAGGTCTTCCGCACCTGTCAAAACAGTAAGACTGACCATCAGGATTGAGCAGTGCCAAGAGATTACTTCATAAAATGTTACAATAACATTTCAAAGAGGCACAGAGAGACCCGAGTGGAGGATCTACTCTGCACTTGCATTGATGCTGGCACTTAACATTTAGTGCAATGCTCATGAGCTAATTCAGCAAAATTAGTCTTGTGTTGGGGAAATTTAGCATTGCAGGGGTCTGAGAAATCTCAAAAATACCTACAAAATTGTGTGTTGTCAGTGGAACATTCTCCAACACTTCAACGTGCAGCTCTTCACCAGTCAGCCAGGAGATGTCTGTGTCCCAACCAATTGGTTTCTTCTCTCTAAAGCAGAAAGTACATAGTATACAAATGATGACAAATCACTACATGGTGTAAGGAATATATCAGTTTTGCAGCTTGTAAAAGACACTGCTTATTAGAAGGAGCTGGAGGAGCTGGTTGCTGTCGAGACATCAATCACAACGCGTGTACACCCCCCATTTCCAATTTTTGGCCTACTTGAACAAGGTGTTTCTACCAAATTGCAATTGGCACAAAGTTCTCCGAATCTGAAGTGACAGTGTCTCATTTAAGTAACCGTCTTCAAATGGGAGAAAGAACAAAGAAATTTGATGGTCAGGGTCCAAATAATTTGATCCAAAATATTTTGAGATTAACTACATTGTGACTGATTTCATTACACACAATGAAGTATTGCAGATGTCACATCTGTCTGCATCTACAGAGACAAACAGCTTTTGATAATGCACCGTCTTTCTAAGATTGAGAACAAAAGACTTTATTCTCTACAAATGTGGTCAAATTCAATGTAATCACAAAATGTTAAACGTTTGCGAGAGGAAAAGCTCTCATCAATGAACTGCACAAAACCTCTACGCTATGCACACTGAAGCTTGACATACCCATCCTGTACCCTGTAAACAGCACAACATTCGGGGATGAGGCCTCTCATCATCAGAGCCTTCTTTAGTGAGTCTCTCACTGTCATTCCACATCGTGCAGGGACCTGAGATAAGCACAGGATGAAAACGACTAAAATTACATTGGACAAATGCAGCTTTGTGAGCACTTTTCATATTTGCCATAACAAGTATTCCTCTCTGAGGTTGAATGCAAGATTAGACACCCACATGTATTGCTTCCTTACATGAATCCCTATTTTCCTTAAAGCAAGGAACCTTTGAGGAAACAGAGGCAGTAATAGTAGTGAAGGCAACAATTTATTAATACCACCTTCCATAACCAATTTATCATAAGCTGTGAGTGATCTGATCTGATTGATGGTATTACGAAGAGTGCTTCAAATTGTGGTTGCACAACTAAGTTGGACCAATGTAATTGCAGTAGACCCACAGCTGTCATCTAGAGCTCACTCAGTCACTGGACAAAGAGTCCTCTGTAGACTGTGGTGTCATCACACAACAAAAATTGACAGATGTGTGTGTGAGCCAAATGGTATTCATCAAGAAAGATTTCCTTCATGATAGTACTATGCATCAAAGTGCAGATGAAGGACTTTTGTTGGGCAGAAAAAGGTTTGGAACTTCTAGTACCGGTACACTATTTCAAACAGTAGCTATGAAGTGGTTGCAATGAAAGACTTGGTTATTTTCTAATGATTAATGAAGCCCAACTGTCGCTTCAGTGAATCGGTGTAACCCTCACATAACTAACCAAGTAATTGTTTCAGCAGCTTTGTGACATTTAGAGGAAGTCAGATTTACGAGAGCTTAACACGGTTAAATGGTCGAGTTCATTTGGTAGCATGTAAAATATATCATATGCTTGCTAAGTAACACTGAATCCTGAAAACACATGAACTTACCACGGTCCTCTGTTTGTTAGGTAGAAAGACCCTGACAATGGGTTTCTGGGGCGAGCGAGGATTGGCCCGTCCAGCTTCAGCAGGGGTCTGCAGGACGGCCAAGGTGTTGGGGGCAGAGGGTAGGGACTGTGCCCCCCCACTGACCCCGCAGACTCCCATCTTGACCTCCATGAGGGCTGGCATGGGAGAGGAGCAGGAAAAGTCTGTGCCATTGCCTGTGGCCTCCAGCAGCTGCTGCTCCCTCTGCTGAAGTGCATCCAACTTACTGGTGTACTCTTCGTAGGCCTGCACAGACACAACACTTAGGTCCACATTGACAAACACCAACCCCAATGTGTAGTCTGAGACACCTTCGTCATACCTCCAAATAGATGGAGGGAGGATTGTGTTCTCCTCCAAACTTGTCCAGCAGGGCCTCTAGGTGTTCTTGTGTTAGCTTTATCATCTGCTTGATATTCCAGATCTGTGTAAAACAAAAGTTAATTAGGTATCCAGTGACTATCTTGGAACCACAAGGTGTCTTGAGATAAACAGTACCTATACGTCTATGAGCTCTATGTTAAACCCAAATTCCACTGAAGTTGGGAATTTGTATAAAATGTAAATAAAAACATGATACAATGATTTGCAACCCTTTTTTCCCCAGCTTTCTACATTTGACTGAATACACTTCAAAGACAATATATTTAATGTTCAAACTAATAAACCTTGTTGTTTTTGCAAATCCTCACTTGTTTTGAATTTGATGCCAGCAACATGTTCCAAAAAAAGCTCAATCAGAGGCATGTTTACCACTGTGTCACATCACCTTTCCTTTTCACATCACTCAATAAGAGTTTGGGAACTGAGGACACTAATTGTTGAGGCTTTGTAAGGGGAATTCTCTCCCATTCTTGCTTGATGTCTTCATTTGTTCAACAGATCTCTGTTGTTGTATTTGGTGCTTAATAATACACCACACATTTTCAATGGTAGACCGACAGCAGGCAGGCAAATCTAATGTCCGCACTCTTTTACCACAGACCCGCACTGTTGCAACACTGGAACACTGTGTCTTGGCATTGCCTTACTGGAATAAGCAGGGACGTCCCTGAAAAAAAACGTTGCTTGGATGGAACAATATATTGCTCCAAAACCTGTATGTAACTTGCACCATTAATGGAGTCTTGACAGATGTGACAGTTGCCATGTGCACAAGCACAACTCCACGTCCATAACTTGCAAAACCAATGTGAGACGTGGACTTGCCAGACCACAGCACACTTTTGTACTTTGCGTCACTTCATCTCAGATGAGCTTGGACCCAGGGAAGCTGGGGGCGTTTCTCTGTTATTTATATATTGGCTTTTGCTTTGCATGGAGTTTTATTTGCAATTGTAGATGTTGTGACAAACAGTATTAACTGACAATGGTTTTCTGAAGTGTTCCCGAGCCCACAGGGTACCATCCTTTACAGGACGATGGCAGTTTTTAATGCAGTGCCGTCTAAGGGATCAAAGGTCACTGGCATTCAACGTTGGTTTTTGGCCTTCCAATTGCTCCAGATTCTCTGAATGTTCTGGTGATTGTAGATGATGACATATCAAAATTCCTTGTTATTGCACGGAGAATAACGTACCTAAAATGAACAATTCGCCCATGCAGATGTTTGCTACTGTCATTTTTCATTTACATATCGCACAACGTCTCAACTTTATTGGAATTGGTGTTGCAGATGTTAACACTTTGTAGGTGTTACTTTCTTTGTTTAAAACCCCACAAGTCCTGAATACGGCAAAAGCATGAGTACATGGCATAATAAACCTATAAACAGGTATGACATTAAGTATTTCAGCCGGTTATACTTGCACATATTCAGGAATGAATTTAATATCAAAGTGTCCTTTGAGCAAGATACTGACTCTCCCCAGCTGCTATCAGCTCTTGACCCAGGTGCTGGCAAAGATAAAAGTTGACACAAGAAGGTTGCTAGCGGCAAACTACTCCTCAGGGATCGGTTAACTGCAGAGAGGAGACTTTGCTGTCTAGCATGAATGCAGATTCAAGAAACCTTATGAGATTCTGCATGAGTGCAAGGGTTGGGAAATGAATGGGAACAGATATCCCAAATTCACACAGGTCGGTGGAATTGGTTACTTGTCGATGCAAACTAGCCAATGTGTAAATAAGGTTAATAAGAAGAAATTTTGTAGGTTTTACTTAAAAATATTCGCTGATCTGGGATAGTGGTAGGGGCAGGAAGTAATACATGGTGAAGGAGAGGGAGACTACACAACTATTTCAGCATGAGAAATTCAGACACACATTTATTATTAAAAACAAAAGCTGCCAAGGAGCTTGAATTTGTCAAAGCATGTTCAATCTAGTTCAGGTGAGAGTTGACACACTGCGGTAACCACAGCCTCATGTGCAGGAAAAGAAATCCTAAATCACACAATGACACACAATGACAGGCCACTGTTCGTGGCCTGTCATTGTGTGTAGCCAGCGTTCCGTATACGCTTATGTATATGAAACTGTTATGTATGCAATACTATTATTTATCTTCAAAAGATTTTACCTAATTCGTCAATGGGTATGATGTCCTCAAAAAAGGCAAATTAACACAATGGAATAACTGGGCAATGACCATGTCCTCTAATATGCATTTTAATTCCAATGATGGCATTCTTTTAAAGCAGTCCAGAAAAGTTGCCAAATTGCCAACTCGACAAATATCCCCTCTCCTTCTTCTCAATATCACATCGCACCGCTCAACTTTTCTCAACACTAGATCCTGTACTACTAATACCATGGACGTTACTGCGTACGTCCCTGCGTAGTCTCAATAGGCACTATTCGATTTTCTCACTTACAATAATCTGAAGCAGCATCCACACTTATCTAGCTCATTACAGAATATTGTGTCTCTGTGTGAAAATGATCTTCACCCATGCTTGTGTTTTCACAGTGTGCTAAATAAGCAGTGCGGGACAGATAAGCGGTCTGTCAACAGAACATGTATCTTGAAATTGTATAATTGCCCTGCCCTGCTGCTTGTGCGCACAAAACGGCAGGGTATACGCATATAGTGGTCAATACAAAAAGGGTGAGAAAAATCACTGGTCATGTCCGTGGTTTACGTCCGTTTCAAAAATTCTGTGCAACAACTGCATTTGAAAAGTGTTTTGTATTCTCTGTATTTGTGTAAGGTAAGACAACAACGAGTGTTGAGTAGGTGCAGGTGAACAGATGATTAGAGCAGATTGTTGTACATGAAGACAGACAAAACTTAATAACGTGCAAAGACTTCCATGTTCGCATACTGTATATGGGCTATGAGAACTCAGCGGTATGACATACATAGTACCACGAAAAACACACATATTGTGATATTGAAATACATGCCTTGGAGAAACAAGATGAGAAACCATGGCTTTTGTGTGCACAAAGAGAGTAGTGACCAAATCTAGGGGAATAATTTATTCCTCCTCCTCAAACAACAAACATTCAGCACAGGGAGTACATAAAACCATATGAGCCAACAAAAATCAAGTGGAGAAAATGCGTGAGATTTCACCCATGCATGGAAGAATACTATGATGAATATTATTTGACAGCGCTAAGACACAACTAAAAAACAACCATCAGGAAGTTAAATTAGAGCGGTAGATAGTACCTGAAATAATGCAAAATCCCAACAGAGGTTCAAAGTCACGTCTGACTTTGACATGAGGGCCGACCATTTATTCCTCCAGACCATTTTACTACTGGGTCACACATTATAACTACGGTACTCATGTGGCAACAAATACCGGTAGTGAGAAATTTGAAATGTATGAGTTTGTTTCTAATGCTTACTGCTTGAAGTTTGAGGGTGACAGAGTGTTGGAGATTTGATTTCATGCACACTTGCTGGGATGCGGAGGAAAACAACATATCCTCTAAACTGTCAAAGGGCCCACATGGTAAGCAGGTCAGATCCAGACGATGATTTCCATTTTATAAAATTGTATGGCTGTATACAAAGGCACCCAGAATTACCAGTTACTGAACCTGGTGAAACCCGACTGGTTGACTCATGCTTGTTCAACTCAACTTGAGGGGCATTTCAATCTACAAGGAAACAATTTGCTGAATGATGAAATGGGAAACAAAATACAGATAATTCCGTTGATTAGATATCACATTAAAAATATGTATACTACAACGTTTCTGTGTCGATACTTTTGTGACGTCTGTGTCTATACACTTAAATGAACTTGCTGTTAGTTTACTCTAGCATAAACGAACAAATGTAGCCTGAGTGAACAAAATGAAGCCATAAGGTGAAAATATGCCTGCTTAATGTTGTTTGATTTGAGTTGTAGTCAGAGAATTACTATCATTATAACAGAATTATGACATGTAACGATAACTGCACCATCCAGCAACTGGGGGAGTGGATACATTAAGGAAGAGTTTACCAGGGGTCTGCTCAAACAAGTAGGGTGACAATAGACTCAGCTTTAAAAAGGTTGTCAGCCTTTAGAGGGCGCCATCTAGTGAAAAGTCTTGATATTGCAGGGCGGAGGAAGAAACGCATGTGGTGTTTGGGGACAGCTACTCTGAATATTGGACCTACTTGCCGGGCCGTAAACACACCACATGTGGCCCGTATGCTGTAGTCTACCTAAAGCTACACCAAACCTGTACAAGTTGCTCCAATTTGGGGGTCACAGAAGTGGATCAGCTGCTTCCATCTCCCCCTGATGCTTCCCATACTCAGCTGGTACACCAGCTATCCCAATGTCCTCACTCACTACATCCATCAAGCTTCTTTGCAGTCCTCCTCTTTTCAGCTCCATCCTCCAGCATCCCATACATCCGCTACCTCTTCTCTGCGTGACCAAATCACAGGTAACCACTTACCCTTACCCTGACTGAAACTTTGCTGAAAGCTTGAAGCAGTTGTTCCAATTGTATGGGTAGAGTATTAAAATCGTCATTTTGTGAAAACATTGCCATTCAGAGAGAGTGTAAGACAAGGAGGAGATGTGTTCTACAGTGCATTGTATGTACACTGAACAATATTGAGTGCAAAAGGGATATTTTATTCGTGATTTTGGTATAACTGTTTCTAAGTTCCTCTGAATGCACATTGTACAGCCCGATAGTCCCGACCCGCACACTGAGGGTGGCACAACACCTTTCAAGCGACACATAACCTGGCTGAACTAATACTCCTTGAGAGTTCATGTGCGCTAGGCGGGGATTTTAAATATACATTACACTTGTCTAATTACCCCGAGTGTGGTACGGAAGACAGACGAACAGAAACTCTTGTAAACCTGAATCATCACCATTGTCATCCCTCGCTGCCACGCCAATGGGCCAAACGCAGTGTTTGTTGAGGTCGCAAACGCAACTTTAAACACAACACAACGCAGCAGGGTCCGTGGGCGTGCACGGCGCTTTCGCCTATGTGTGCGTGCGCGCGCCCGCGTTGGTGCACCAGGCTGCAGCTGCATTGGGGCTGGAAAATGAAGCCAAGAGCGAGTGAAATAAAGCAGGCCTGAAATAAACACGGGCTCCTCTGAATAAATCCCTCTCCGACCGCGTACGGTTGCCTGTCACAGACGCATTTCTCTCTTCGACACAGCCTCTAACGTCCAACGGCTGTAACGTCCCCCGGCGCGGCCAGATGAATCGCCGCCGTTTTGTGCATCGTCTTGCCCCCCTGCACCGCATCTACGAGAGCCATGTTACAGCCGGTGTTTCCTGGAGATTTACATCCAATTACCTCCGCTCGGAACCCGTGTCCCCTGCCCGGTTTGGCTCCACCACCCGCCACCGCGGTCCCTACCTCTTCATCCTGCGGACCTCCGTGGATCTTCGATGAACAGGAGGCGTCCAACTCGGCGCCTAATTCGCTCAGGCCCCGCTCCCTGCCCGGCTCCCGATCCGCGGTGTCTCCGTTGAAGACGGGCGGTGGGGACTCGGCGCTGCTCAACGCCGCCATTTTGAACTGCGAGAAACAGAGTGGAAAATAATAGAGGGAAGCGCAGCCTATGTGGGGGACGTTAGGGGGCGACAGAGAGCGGAACGCACCGCGGCACCCAAGTCCTTTTATTATTATTATTATTATTATTATTATTATTATTATTATTATTATTATTATTATTATTATTATTGTTATTATTATTATCATTATTATTATTATTG
>OMPJ01015405.1:0-20302 GCA_900312935.1 Carapus acus | reverse complement strand
TTATTAGCTTAGGCTAATAATGTGGGCACAGAACTGGAAAAAAAGGTGCAAAAGCGCCCAGAGAAGCACGAGAACGCCTATTAGATCAAATTAATGATATCCATCCCACCGCAACCGTCACACACACACACGCCGCAACGCATCAGCGGCAACCCAGTTGCATGTGACTGCTCCAAATGCTGAAGAAGAATAGGAAAAAAAACACGTAGAGCGAATGACACACGCAACACACATACACACACACACAAGCGCACAGACCGGGCGTGATTTCCTCTCAAGCACTAGTCCAGATTATTGATTACATAAGATTGAGGAGAAGTAACGAATCCCGTGCGTCAGGAGGAGCAGTTCTCCCAGAGATCGTCCCTCCGTGCGATCATATCCAAGCGTGCTGGAATGACGCGGGTTGCAGCCGCCCGGTCGCTGCCTAATAATGGTCCGCCTGCTCGCTGCAGTCCATGACTTGAATAGCGAACACGCTCGAGTCTCCGAGGCGCTGATTCCCCCCAGCGCTGGTTCGTTCTGTGAGTCGCGTGTGTGTGAGTGTAAGGGAGAAAAAAAAGTGTAGGTGTGTGCACGGGTGTGTGGGCGTGTGTGGCTCTCTTTCTCACCCTCTCTCTCTCTCTCTTCCTCTCTCTCTCCCCACGTCGCCCGGGGAGCACTTTAACTTTGACCACTTTGCCTGCGCGCCCACCTCGCCTGTATATCACCCCAAGCGGCCGTTAATTATCAGGGATCGATAGTATAAACGCATGAAGCTGAGATTTGATGCACCTGCTCAGGGCTGCGTGGCGTGCCTGTCACTGCCCTCCCTCCCCCCATGTGTGTGCGTGTGTCGCGCACAGGGGTGTGAGTCAGTTCCCGACGAGGTATGGTTGCCACCTACAGGCGTGTTGGTCTCCGCCGAGGCGCCCTAAACGCATCGTTCTGCACCGCGTCTGCCGCCGCGGCAAATTGCTTTCAACGCATTCAAATAAGCCATGTTGATGGAGAGAGAGAGAGAGAGAGAGAGAGAGAGAGAGAGAGAGAGAGTACCGAGGCAACTCACACACACCTGTTGCCTTCAATGACCGCGCTCACGTGTATGTTACATATACCGTCGCTCGATGCCCTCTCCAATAGATAAAAGTAACGTAGCAACCTTACACACCCTTACAAGCCTCACACACTTGGAGCGGGAGGTGGGAGTTGCTCCCCCACGAGTGTGGCTAATGGTGAGGTGCATCGGCTTTGTTACACATATCAACCGCCCAGAAAAATGGATGCACATCGATTTGATGCAGAAGCTGCAGCACATCTAATTAGGTGACATAATGGGCTGCAAAAACACCATTATGGAGGAATAGGCTTCAGTCACACTGACTTATTGGAGTGAAAAAGGAGGGGGGGGGGCATTCAAGATAGAGAGTGTTTTGTGCAAAGTGTAATACGTAATCCATAATTTCTACACAATCCACCATTGCATGGATATCGGCCTCTGCTGTAGAGCTGGTGAGAGCCTGATGATTTTGAAAGAATGGGATTGCATGGTGTGATGGTGGTGGTGGTGTGTGTGTGTGTGTGTCTGTGTGGTGGTGGTGGTGGTGGTGGTGGGGGTGATGGGGATCCAGCATCACAACAGACACCACGTCTTCATCAAACATGTCATGCTGGGAGGATGCGACTGTCTTCTTCCCTCACAAAACAACAACGGAGCGTCGCAAGGAGGCAGCGCGAGTGGGAAGAGAGAGAAGACAGCCGCGATCGGTTTGGCTGGACTTGAAACTTGCTGAAATATAAAGGTGACGCCCACATGCATATTCGATTGTTATCATCACCCTCTGTTTGAGATGTTGAATTGCTGTTTCTCTTTCTCGCCTCCTCACTCCATCCCTGCCTTTATTGTCGTCCCATATTCTCCTATCTTTCTCAAGATAGGTATGTTCTTTATTGTAGCGTTGCAATTTCCCCACCTACACTTCCTGTAGCTTGTCTGCTCAATGGTCTCCTGCTCTTCTTTGCAGAAGAAAAGGTGTTGTGCAGCTTCTCCTCACTTTCTTGTACAACACATGGAACCATCTTTCTCATTGTGATGATAAAGCCCTGCTAGATGCTGCATAAGGTTTGGAGAATGCGTATAAACAATTTGATTTTATTGGTAAGTTTGAATGAATTGCATGGTTTATCCGCAAGTTTTACTTCAACAACTTTCAATGATTGGCATGAAAAGCTGCCTGAAATGCCAAAGATGCCGCTCAAGACTCTATTGCAGACTCTATGGATGTGAGGAACAATGTTTTGCAGAGGGCAGCAGCAGGCCTCAATGTGTCAGCACTTAAGTAATTTGTCCACTACTGCTTTTATGTGCTTATGTGTTGTTTTCTTTTGCATGCACTAGCTGCATATTTTAAAACCAAGTTACCAAGTCTGTAATTTGGCTTTTAGGTGTACCCGCAGTAGAGTTGTTGCCATACTTTGATATTTTAACAGATATTTCCTGGGGAAACCAGCAGTTCAGCACCGACACTACAAAATAAGTTGCCGTTGTATGTGGCGCTGTTTGAAATACACACCACGTGCCACACGTACATTGAAATATCACACATCAACAACGGGTGTGGGGCAAGGTTGCACAAAAGCAGAACAGTTCAGGCTAAAGTCGAGGTAGTTTGAGAAAAACTACTCGACTGGCCCCTCGGAAAGGAAAGCCCTCCACGGGAAACATGGTGTTATAAATCATAGAGCTGGCAGGGATTCAGTGACTCGGTCAAGGAGGTGCAACAATGTCAGATATCAATCTTAAGGTCTTGTTTGTAATTGATGAATGTCTGATACTACCCAAGTGAAGTCCACCTCTGTTTGCACGTCTCCATCTGTCAGTTGTCACATGCCCATGCATGTACATGACATTGACACATAGTCTGCGAGTGATGTGAATACACTGAAAGAGAAACACACACACACACGTGCACATACATCAACACACACACAATAGAAAGGATATGAAGGTTCCCATGTCAGGGCAAATCCACTGTCCAATATTGATTTGATGAAGGTTTTTAGCTCCTTTGCTATGATGATTGCTCATCATTAACTCAACTGTAAAACAGCCTGTACACTCACAAGATTGAGATTTTCAAAACAGAGAACCAGCCAAAGGAATTCTGTCTGCGGCAGTCGGACCCAGTAAAAAGTTTATCATCTATGTTGATGCAAAATGGTATTTCATTGAATCTTGCCAGTCCATTAATTCTAACATTTACAGTTACATAATAAACTTACATAACAAAGAATTAAACAGTCTGACCAACAAACTTTTAACACCCGGCGTATTTTTCTTTAATCAGCATTTTATGAACGCTTTGATGATGTATGAATTTTAATTCCTAAAGCTCTCCTGAGCATAGCAAACATAAATCTATGCAGGAGTTGCAAGCTGCGCCGTACATCTTTTGCAAATGAGAACGTCGGCACATACGCAGATATGAGTCAATGTTGAACAAATACAGTTTTTGCAATGGTGCGCCTTGTCCTCATACTATATACAGTAAATATCTATACATACATTTACGTTTGTCAGCGCTACTATTCCATCTGTACGGCTGTGATTTTCCCAGATGCTCTTTCAGCCCACTGCAGTTCAGAGCAGAAAGGCAGCAAATCAAGTGTGACGGTTATTTGACAGTTCGACAGCCTCTATTACTTCTGTTTTGTCCATAAAAAGCTGAGAGGCAGACAGATTTTGGGCCCAGTTGTAATCCCACTTATCTTTTCCACATGATTGCATCACACAGGGAATTAGATTATTAAACCTAATTTGGACACCGAAAACATCGTCCGGCCTTGAATGCACGGGGGAAACTGATGGGTAGATGGACAGATAGGTGATGTGCTGATGATGCCACAAAGAGCTGAGGAGTAGATAAGGTTGGCTGATCCATAGATGAATGAGAGGATACCTGATGGACAGGGTGGACATGAATAGAAAGAGAGATGTTTATTCTGCAGCATTGTGCGTATTCTTTCACTCAGTCGTTTGTTTTTTACTGCTGGTCTGACAAAGCGCACTTGAAACACTTCATGCAGTTACGCAAGTAAATAGATGAGCAGATGCACAGAAAGATGGTGGAGACATTATAACTGTGTTGCCTTAATTCACTCTATTCTGGTGCAAACGAGGAAAATTGAGATTTTCTATTTCTAGATGCTGTTAAGCCTGAGGTAGACAAGTGAAACTTCTGCTTTTTTTCACAGATTTTTGAACTGTGGACTCAAAAAACATTGACAAATGCACAAATCTGCACAGAATTAGTGATAACGATTGCATGTTTGGAGGAGATGGCGAATATCTGAAATGTTTAATGTATCATTTTTCGTGTCATATTCACAAGGTTCTCATCAATAACTTATTTAGACTGTGACTTTCGAGACTGTCAAGCAAATGGAGGGACATTACAGAGAAAAAACATATTCAATGAATAATGGGGGGATGATTGCAGCGGGTTCGTCAAACGTCATATTGTGGTCCACAGCTACTCTGCTGTCAGTTCAGATTGGGCCTCGGCATGTTTCACGCTCAGTGTTTCTTCCCGTCCTCAACCGCCTCTGCCTGTCTTTTTCCCACCAGCCTCTTGGGGCAGTTAGAGAGGCTGCTGTTGTTCAACACAAACTCTCCCACTGCTTTTTGGAACAAACCCTAACAGAGCGAGCCAGGAGAATGGAGGGTGGTGGGGGGGGTTGGTGGACGAGAGAGAGAGATGGAGAGAGAGAGAGGGAGAGAGAGTTTCTTCAATTATTCAAATGACCGCTGTCCCTCTGCACTTGTTCCCCTATGCTTGGTTTGAATATTAAAATGGCCGCCCCCAAAGAGACAGACATTCAGAAGATGAAACCCTCACAGAGACCAAAGGCTGAGTGCGCTTGACTCTTCGCATCCGAGCGCAGCAGTCGATGAGTGAGAGTCTATCTATGCAACTGACTGCGTGACTTTGAAGACGGAGTTATTCCTGTCACGTTTGGCCTAAATTCCATTATAGACAGGCTGAGGGGCTGTGTTATTGGCATGAGGCAGTGCAGGCAGTGCCCTGTTTCTGTCCAGCAAAGCAGTGCCCCACTGCTGTCAGGACAGGTGAGCGCACAGTCAAGTGGCGACAAGAGTTTCCAGCTTCGTCTGCAGGATCAGTCCTGTCAGACTGAGAGCTTGTGAAGTGCTCAACGCACACGGCACGGACGGGAGCAGCGTGGCTCAAGGTGGAAACGGAGAGGTTGCTAAGTTCAGCAGCAACGCTTGAGGTGCTCTTGAGCAAGACATCTGAGGGCACTGTGCTCCCCCAATAAATGAGGATCGCTCAAATGCAGAGATGCAGTTCCCCGCACGATGTATGGATGTAGATAACGAATACATTGTGTCATCGCATCTTTAATGTCACCGATAAGACAGGGACTGTGAGGTTTTGCAAGCCTGTGCGGCATTACAAGTGTTTGCACGTTTGTATTGTGTGCGTTTGGGGAATACACAACATGTAGCACATCAAATTGTTAGAGGAGCTTTGTTGGAGGAAATGTATGATTCATTCCTTGAAACTGACAGTGTGACTGTTTCATCTTACTTCATTTGATTTTTGAAGCATCCAGTGATCACAGGGAGCGTGTGGGAGGACGGCCCTTAATGGCCACTGTTTCAGCTCATTATTGCAGTTCCACATAATTGAAGTGGCATTTCTGTGTATACAGATTACACCACAGCTCTCTTGGTGAATTAAAAAGAGGAAAAAAAAACATCAGCTGGTTAAGTGGCTTTGAAGGCTGTGAATGGAAATATGCCAGATTGAGGCATCAGTTTATTTCATGCGAGATCTGGTTTACGAAATGATTTACAGTTGTGTTGAAAACATATTGTAAAGCAGCTATCAGAGATATCTGCGATTGACTAAACATGCTAGACACTGCATATGTGCTCCAGTTAGTGATTCAATGGCAGCTCTGCAGGGGGAGAAGGCAATGTGTTGTTTCTTTGAGAGTTATGAAAGCTGTAATGGGTCCACTGGGTTGTAAAAGCTGAACTAAAAGCCAAACTAATGAGTGACAAGGTCAAAACCATTATATTTATTGGCAAATAAGCCTGATACACCACCAAAGCAGGCTTCATCACGGCTTTAACCTGAAGAGTGCATATCCAAAGAGTGAGTTACTCTGCAGTCTGATTGTTACTCTCCTCACATCATGCACTTCAGATCAATGATATAGTCAGCAAGGTGTATTTCAGAGGCAGATGGGTATCAGACATATTAAATATGAGTAATGTATGCAGTAATGTCTGCAGCATCAGTCAGAGTTTTAAGGCTTTCTAGTGGAGGCTGTAAATGCAAACCCAGGAGGCATCGTAAAACAGCCTTTTATATACTTCGCCTGATTGATAAGTAATAAGCTCTCCAAGAATCATCCAGCCCAAAATTGTGCAATTAGTTATCATTCAACACTGCATTTTTCAAACTCAGCCATAATTATGTCAACAACAATGCAGAGATTTACAATCTGAAAAAAAGTCAGGGGCATTACATCATTATCTGAGGTGACACAGGTTTCTGTGCAAAGCCAGTGTTTCATTTCAGCGAAAACAGGCAAATCTGGGGGGCAAATCAGGTGATTCAACAGCAGGGGTCCATCAAGGCAATGGCCATGGATTCTGGCAAGTGTTCCAGTACAGGCAGACAGGCAGAATACCAAATAGATCTTGGAGAAAAAAAAACATTAGCTGTCACAAAAAACAGAGGACAATTAAAGAAATGCATTCATTACTCAATACCTGTGTAAGAGTTTAGTTTGTTTCCTTGACAGTAATTAATGGTTGAGTGGAGTTGTACAACCGGTGGGCCTTAGGATGGAATCACCTGCACATTCAAGTGGCCAAAGTCTACTGCTGCTCAGCCAGGTCTGGATTTTGCAGAGGATGGAGCACATCGTGCAGAGGACGGGATTCATCGCCAGCTCGGTCAGCCCCCTCCTCTCTCACACCTCTGTCCCTGCCCCCCGCCTCTCGCCCACAAGCGAACTGGTATTACAGATTACGCCGCTCTGACCCCTTGAATGGAAACGGTGATCACAGGCCAGTTTGCTCCTCCTTTGGCCGACAACGCGCTCTTTGGTCTTTGTCGTGTTTTGCTCCTATCATGTGACTGAGCTCTCTGCCGCAGCCCTGCATCCTTCCTCCCCCTCCACTTCCCCCTCCGATGCGCACAACTACTGGAGTATTTTCCTGGAGATGGCAGGAACCTCTGCAGTTGCTGAGCCCTGCAGGGCTCCCCGTTGTTTGTGACCACTCTGTCTGACACACAGTTTCAGGAAACAATGGGAGCGACCACCTGCGCCGTAAAGTCGAGCCAGGCAGATGTTGCCGAATGCACGCGACAAGTCAGACAACACCACCCTTACCTCACCAGTGCTTACTGGCTCATCCAGATGGGCACACACGCAGCTGAGCAGGTGGTTTGCTGGCACCCTCGCTTTCCTCCGATTCCAACTCTGGGCTGATAGGTGAACTAGACAAATTGCTTGCACAGCTCACGCAGCCCCTCCTCTTTGGTTGGGGGAAGACATGCCGTCCTGGCTGACGGACGGATTTGCCCAAATCATTACTAAATGGAGGGCACGTGGAGCATGGAACTCACATCCCATCCAGTTAGGGTTGCTCTTATGTGAATTTTCTGAATTCACATTCATATTCAGGCATCGTATTTCCCAATCAACAGTCCTTCCTCTCTCGTAGCCAACAAACAATAAATATCCATGTAAAAGTTATGTGTATCTCTCCTTTATGCCAATATGGGGACACTGGCGCTTAATCAAATGCTGCTATCGTTGTCATCATTGTTGGACACTGCAGTGCAACGGGCCTTGTTTCTCCTGAATACATTATTTTGATTAATTACATTCAGCTCCATTGAATTTGAATGACCTCCAAAGGAGCATACGGAGTGGTGGACATGTGACTTCCTGTAAAGGTCTGCGTACTCTAAAGCATGATAATGAGGCTTATTAGCATAAACATGGGGATGGAGTGGGAGAGGCCTCTATTGCTGCGGTATTACTCGATAAAATTACCCTTTTCTCATCCTGCTAAGGTTTTCTAGACTTTACAACCTCGCATTAACCTGCAAATCAGAAAACTAAACACACACGGATGATGATTAACGCGACTGCTTCAGGCATTAAGGGATTGATGACAACGGCGGTTCAGGGAAAAAAAATGTAGTATGTGCTGTTGTGTCATCACGGGAGCTGTGTATAGCACGTCATGACAAAGCCAAGCACACTTGACAACTCACTAGTTGTTGCTGTGTGAGGAATTCAGAATTAGCTCATTACACGCATGCTTGTCATATTTGATTTGCGAGGCGTGATCTTCGGCGTCTCTGCGTGGGGAACTGCTCTCCAGGGTCAGCGTGAGTAGAGAAAGCAAAAGGAAATAGTGGGTAAGCAGTTCATTAAGTTTAATATTCTTCAGGTTCCACAAGAGATATTTAGTAGGGAACGGTGGAAAATGCTGCAGGGTTGCTTTTTTTTTTTTTTTTTAGATATTATTTCTTTATTTTTTGATACACCTACTTACAGTACTTTGCTAGGCAGTGAGGACTGACAAATTGCCCCTTTCAATATTTAAACATGACAGGAATACACCAGTATTTATGATCGTGGACGTGCGGGGGGGTCAAAGGTTAAGCTGCTGCCGATGCTGTTGTGGCTGGTGGCACTTCATTGTCCGGCCTAATCAGAATGGACAGGGGGGTGTCAGACGGAGCTCAGCTGTGACCTTCCTTTTGTAAGATAGCTTCTATTAAGGAGGCAGCCTCACACCGCCACCTACTACATAAACGTCTCAGAAAGCACAACCGCAGCTTTACTTTCTCAATGTCAGCAAAAATTTGTGTCTAGAGTGAGGAGGAGAGACAGAAGTTAGTCAGTCACTCACTCCCTCACTCACTGTCTGGCTTGACTTTACAGTTTTGTCCTTCCCTTCTGCCTCTGAAGCAGGGTACGTTTTGTTTCTTACAAAAATGTGTTGGAAAAATGGGAAATAAAACACGCCAGGGACTCTGACTGCTGTGCAATCGCTGATTTTGCGTCTCGCATTAACCTAATCTACAAATTCACAGCAAAATATATTTCTGCCTGACAAATGCAAGCTCAGCGTAATGTCAGGGGTTTGGAAAGTGTACGCAAACGCTTGAATATGCCTCATTTATCAACACAGACACTACATCCTCTACGAACACTGAATATACATCTCTATTAATCATTTGTTATTGTGACATCTCAAGACACCCCAAATATATTTAGAATTATTAGATCAGCGTGAGGTTAAAGTTTCAAAACTTTTTTGTTGTTTTTCAGACTCATTTGATGTCTCATCAATTGGTACCACAATACCTGACGTAATGGTGCATTGTAATCGACATATAAAAACATCACCTCAGATATCAAAAGCAGATTGTACCGAGCCGTAAACAGCGACCAGAGCATGAGGCAGTGGTGTCATAAATCGACGTGACTTACTATCAGGCCGCGCTATTCATTAACCAGCAAATTGATCCACATTTTTATGCGACCTAATGTAACTGTTCAGTGGTACGAGCATCTCCTGGGATTGTGACTGAAATTGCCGATAGCAGATGTGATGCTACTGTTAATGCTACACGCACAATTTTTCACTCGGTTCGTTCCGAATCAGTATTCCTCTCTGTCGTCGAGTAGGTGAGGTTTTGCAAAATGACTAAAGACTACCTGGAGGCCTCTTCACAAATCAATATCAACCTCACGATCGACGTTATCTCCTAAGGGGGCGGAGGAGAGGGGAGTAAAGATTGATTGTCGTTAAGCACTTTACAGGATGGAAAGAGGATGAGGACGGATCATAAAATGCCCACACACCACCTACTCATCCCTCTCATCTGCAACAGAGTGCAGCCAATCGATACAGCCAGGATCAGCGAAAAATAAATAATTAAAAAAAATCAAGAAATAAATATCTAAATAAACAAGTTGGGAGAGGGGATGGGGAGGGCTGGAGAGATTAAAGACACAAGGATTTTGCGCGGCGGTTGGAGTGAAGATGTGAAGCCAGTGTTCAGTTTGATCTGCCTCCGTTAATGTTGCTCATTGGTGTTGCGGTGCCAGTTGAGTCTTTGGTGTTGTGTGCAGTGAGGAGACTTGATATCCCCTCACACTTCATTTCTCTTTGTTCCTCATATGAGAAGACGAGGTCGTGCATAGTCCGGGTGGATTCCAACCCAGTAGCACAAATGTGCCACTTCATTAAAACAAAGTGAAGTGTGGGATAATGTTTTGGGGAAATTTTTGGTGGGTTTGATATTATAGTCACGTTGACAAAGATACCACTTGACTGCCCCTGATGTGCGACGACAGTAAAAATGGCTTCATTTGACCATATTTAGTCCTAAAGAGTGAAAACAACTGTTTCCAAACCTAAAAAGAAATTTTTTGTGTTCATGACCATGTCAGGGTCTCACAAGGTCTTTTTGTTAAAATCATAGATGAGATGATCTTCAATGTTTTTTACTTAGTAGTTGATTTTAGAAGTAAACAATATTCTCACAAGTTAGAGAGATCAATTACAAATTCCTACTGAAAATAGCAATTTTTTTCAAGTATTACAAAAACACAAGAGGAGTAGCGAAGTCTTCAGTATGTCGCAGTTTTATTCCTGGCTTTATTTCACAGCTGGCGTCAGTAATGATTTCAGCCTCTCCGCAAAAATGATTTAAGCAATGAAAAAGATAAATACATACGACTGCTGAGTCAACACATTGTCAACTACGTCTATTATAACAGTGCTGTGATGTAAAGCGGGATGAGATGTCATTTCCATTCCCTTATTACCACCAATAGATTATGTTATTTGCACAGCGAATTGAGCTTATCAGTGGATCATGTAATTTGTTTGGATATTTGATAGAATCAGTCCTGTCTGAGTGTGAGCTTGTTCTATCAGTGGAAAATGAGTGAGGAAAATGAGAAAAAAACGAAAATGTTTTATGGTAAATCAAAAAAAGTGGTACGTTAACTGAAGTAACTGGCGTTATTTTGGTTCACATACTTTAAAACCCTGCACCAAAACATATTTTGATGGAGAATTTTGTCCAACAGTTGAAAAAAAATGGTTCAGCTCTACTCTGGGTCTGGTATGCTGGGAAACAGAATAATTGGGGTATGTACCTTCATTCAATTTCTTTCTTACATCACAAAGTGAACTTTCTGACCCCTTGTAGCCATGATTCTGTTAATGCCAACATGTCTGTTTCCCAGCATGTTGTTCACACATCTCAGCCTCCAGCCCTCATTAGTTTCCTTGCACATATATGGTACTTGCACTTTACCATTTGTTCTCCACCAGATCGTTCCTCCCCACTTACTCCTCTAAGGTAACATCTTTTAGACAGCCAGCAGCAAGCCTTTCTGTTTTTTTCCCCCTTTTTTGCACACTGAATTGTGCAAAATTATCTGGGATCTATCTACACCTTCAAGTGTCTGCCGCTAACTTGGTGTTTTGTTTTTCCTCACTATTCTCATGCTTCTCTCCGTCTTTCTGTTACCTTGCCAAGGTTCCCCCTGTTGGTTGTATTTGGTTCTGAATTTTGGCAGCCCCCTCAGTTCTATCGCTATTTGTGAGACATCAGCACTTTTCCCCCCATTTTTTTCAATTATTGTGTGTCAGGGTTGTTGTCACAACATCTCAGTGCAGAAATTCTACAAACAAATTCAGTTTGTATCATTCAAATGATTTGCAAGTTATCAGCACCAACTTTCTCGGTATGGGCACTGACTGAAAAAGAGTATGAGCCAAAGTGAACAAGCTGGAACGCTGATGTGGACCATGTTTCATATCAGAGAGTGGGAAAGTGTTTGAGGCGTGTAAGAAAATAAACCTATAATTACCGAGCAACACCACTACTGCAAAGAAAGGAGACAGAAAAGCTGGAAAGAAACACCAACAGCAAGCAAGACGCCGATACAAACAGCGTTTCCTCTCAGCCTCTGATCTGTTTTGTGGTGGAATATTCCAGGAGAAGAGTAGTTTTTGCCTGGTTCCAAATATTCTCCCCTTACACTTCATTGAAACCACCATAAAGTTTTGCTCAAGGAGTGCAACAAGAGCCCTCCGGAACAGTGGTACTATTTTTACAAGCAGGTGATTTCACCATTATCAGATACTGGCTCATATTTCAACCTGATTAATCTCCAACAGCTTCAGCATCCTTTGTTACTGTGGCAACTGAGGACAGTGAGATGTGATGCGCCTGCGCAACAAAAAGAAAAAAAAAATCTGTCTTCAGGCTCAACTTCGACGACTCAGCTCTTGAAACCTGTGTAGTGCAGTCGTGTCTCTCCGTTAACAAGGTTGAGCTCTTCAGTATTTTTCCTGGCCCGAGGATGACCTGTGTTTATTATTTCTAACTCTTGCTCTGCTGTGCTCTGCTGGATTTCGTTTATTTAACATCTCTAAGCATTATTTTTGACATAGAATGCAAATAAGTTCACTCTGTGCTGCACCACCTCCAACCTTTGATATTGTGTTGAGAGTGAGCCAAATGTCAAAAAGACAAAGGTATGGGATGTGGACATCTAGAAGATAAAGATACCAGTGACCCTTCATTCTATCTGGGGAGTCTTAGTCTTAGACAGTGGACATTGTTAATGAGCACAACTGGGATACAGAGTAATAACAAACTATAGTGAACAAAGAACACTGATGATTCATCTTAGGTAGTTCCCACCTGTCAGATGCAGTGATGCAGATTTATATTTATCTAGTGATTTGCACTACAAAGTTATTTTCAACATAACCCACATACTGTAGCCAATCAAAAGCTGAATAAGCTGCACTGTAGGGTGGATATGTTTGTAAACGTGGTTGGCAGGAAGCCGGTGCTTCACCTGCCTTTGAACTTATCGCACGTCAGTGGTCGGATGACACTGTTAATGTTCTTTGCGAGTTCCATCTTGTGCCCTCACCAAAATCTACAGATCAATAGTTTGACCCACAAGGCCTTTGACATTGTGAACAAGATCAGCGAATCTTTCAGCGAGAACACATCTCATTTCCAAGATGAACCTTGGAACTGTATCGACCTGACAACGAAACGTACCGTCCTCATGGAAAGACTGTACCTGTATGTCAAATACAAGTCTCCAACCCACACTCGCAATCATCAACCTCTGACCACATGATGACGAATGTGCCACTTACTGCACTGCTGGATACGGTCTTCAGATGTCAGAGTCACATAAGCAGGCAATCAACGTGCAAACGAGCACACATTTCTGCATTAGGAGTACGTTGTAGAACGCCAGAGCAAGATTCTGGAAATGTCTTGACTTCTTTTCCCACAGCAACATTCTTCACGGCAGACCAGATCCTAGAGGAGGAAATAGGGCTTGTGTGTCCTACATCTGTCTACACGTGTTCATAACACTGGGAAGAATAGGGACAAGGCTGGCATCCGCCGGTCAGACAACGCTCGCTGGCAAAGCTGCGGGTGTAAATGGAGTTGTGCTCTGTTGAAAGACTAAGTATTGTGTGTGTGCTCCTCTCATCCATCATATTTGATGGTGTATGTGTCTGTCTATGCAGGCAAGGAGAGACAGAGGATGCTCTCCAGTCGGGCCCAGGAGATGGAATGAGGAAAAGATGACAGATGACGGATGAGGTGCCGTCACGGTTTCCTAAAAGCCCAGTAAGACCTGTCTTCCGGCAGCATGTCTAAATTATTACCTCTAGAATTGCTGCTGCTCTGTACCACTCATCCTTGGTCTTGCCAGTGAGGCTGCAGACCTTTTAGGCTTGTGCTCACTTTCTTCTCTGCAGGAAATCGGTTATTCATCGGCATATTGTTTAGCGATCAGGCGGCTAGTTTTTCATTTTTTAGCGATGCGGCGACGATTAGAGAATACAGTGAAAGTGAGTGTCCCTAAAGTGAGTTGTTTCTCTATGTAATTAAATGGGAGCAATTCACTTCATAAACCATATTGTTTTACGAAGTGCAGTGATAAAGAAATCGAATGAAATTAAAATTGAAAATGATAATGATGTGATCCCTGTTCCAAACGCAAATGGTTGGTGAGGCAGATCAGTTTGGATCACAGAACATTTGTTTAGCAGTGGTAAAGGTGCACAGACATTTTGTAGGGTTTTTTTTTGTGTGATTTGATTTATTTCACTGATATTGCCAGATAAGGCCCAAATGCAGCTTGCCAGGCAGAGACCACTTTACGGTGACTTCAGCAAAAAACACTGAGCCAAATGCGCAAGTTTGTTGTGTACTTCCACACTGCGGCCTCATTACTACAATTGTCCAAGTCCTTTCGGATGGAAATGAACAGATGGGTGAGACAAGGAACCGTTTCGAACACCTAAATGTAATCATTTCTCAGTCTCATAACATTTCTCTATATTCTGTGACAAAAGAGAAAGAAATATTTGGGAAACATACTCATTTGGAGAGGCATTGGCAATATCACATTTTAAATTATACAGCGTTATCTAAATTAAAGATCAATAAATGGCATCATTCTGCTTTCAAACACATTCTCATTTCTATCACACCAGCATCCAACCCCTGTCTAATTGCATGCCTGCTCACGGCTCCCTTTGATTCATCTGTACTCCTCCTGATTCCAATTTCTTCATCCCAATCCTCCCCACTGACATCCGAATGGTTCCTATGATGCTTTGCACTGATAAACTCGTCTGGCCAAATTGCCGAGACTCTTAAGGTGTGCGGAGGTGTTGAACAGTATCATCTCTGAGTTAAACTGGTCCAAAAGGTCCAGATGAAATGCTGTGTGGTAATGACGCCATATCGGTGGTACTTGTTGTGGAGCTGTGCGTGTGTGTTTGTGCTCTATATGGTGATCAAATGTGTTTTTGCTTGAGAGAAATATTTCTTATCCTTCAGAGTGTGACAGGGGAGTTACGACAGCTGTCCACTGGAGAGAACCAGACTTAAAAATAGGACCGCAGCCACAGTCCTATCTCTGCACCGCCAAAACTCATCTGCACTCTCAGAGGCAAACGTGAAGTCAAAGACAATTTTGGCGAGCTCTTGTGGAGGTAGTGCGCTCAGGTGAGCCGTCACATGCATGCACGGTTTCCTACATAGCCCAGTTGGAATTTGAATTCATTTGCTCGCCAAAGGATTTTCAAAGTAAAACACGAAAACACAAATAACGTGAAAATCCATGAAAATATGTCTCTGAAATTCAAATCAATGTAATAAGGATAGTAGAATTCAGATGTAAGTAAAGACAGTAAAGTCAAAACCTCGTTTTGCCATAATCAAAACTCAAAGACTGAATTTTTGTTTAGTTTTTCTGATTTGGGGGTAGGGTGGGAATTCCCAGTTCACAAAGAATCCCACATCACTGTGGGGTGGCAAAGCTTTGAAATCTCGGCATTCGAATTTGATTTTCCACACATGTTTGCACGTTCTCAAACTGTTTTCCAAGTGATCACACAGTTGCGATTTGACATAAACAAGCTCTAATGATAAATCCTGTTGCATGCTCATTAATTCTGTTGTTAGAAAAAAACCAAAACTAAGAAAACAGAACATGAAGAGAGTTTGATGTGCTCCCTCTGGACAGACAGACAGACTGTAGTGAGCAGGAATAGCAGGGGGGATATTTTCTCTGTGCCTGATTGTGGCCCTAGACTGCATGATTGGCACCAAGGCTCAGAAATATGAAGCAGGTTTCTGCGTTTGCTGTGGGCTCCGTGAGCCGGTGCAGAGTGGGCGGTTCAGTGTGTCAACTCTGTGTGGAGGAAAGTAGGGCAAACAATGAACCTGAAATCCAACCAAGTGGACATTCTTTTCTCAGGCAGAAATGACAAGATATCCAGCTCTATGAGATTTGCATATTTTTCGCTAAAATGTCAACACAATTTGCATAAATTGCTAATAAAAAAGTAACAGGAGATGTTTTTGTTTTTGTTTTTTCTTGTGGGCACAAGGTCTGTGCAGTCCCGGGGCATTTTTGTGATTTTAAGAGATTCAAACAGCTGAACACAAACTCACAGCAAAGGCAGTCACGCAGACCCTAATGACATGGCAAGGGCCTGACATGTGAAATATAATGTGGCTTTTGTGAATAAAGTTAAAATTCAAGCGCTAAGAATAAACCACGAAGTGTGATTTTACATGGACAATTAAATTCATCTCCTAATATTGATATTAAGAGTCAGAATCTGTTTACACTAGAAGGAGAATGGATTTCCAAATTTAAGCGAATTCTGTGTCCGATGATCTTTTTCTTCTTTGTCTTTTTCTGAAAGCCTCTTTCAGGTACAGCCAAAGCGGATCATTCTTGTCCTCCCATTGCTATCCTTTGAATCATCAATTGAAAGACCAACGACTCCTCGTGTCTTCCGTCATGACATCCATGAACCATCTCTGCGGTCTGCCAATTTCCCTTCTACCTGGCAGCCCCATCCCCAACATTCTCTGTCCAATCATTTGACTGCAGAGGCGATACGGTGAATATATTAGACTCTAATACATCCACTATCTCTCCCCTGCAAATGCCTTAAAATGGTGCTACTTTGCAGCTGGATCCTCGGACATCTGAGGTAAAAAAATAATGGAGGTTTTTCACATATGACCTGACGTAATGCAGTCCAAAGCACTGCACTGCACTGCAAGCAAAACGGGTGTTTGCATTAAAAAGTTTAGCAGTAAATAATCATGGCGAGTAATGAGTTTACTGTGTATTAGAAAAGCTAAACGTGAGATTTTATTTGCACATCCTATCCTTTTCATTCATGTGTTCCTCTTGATGTGTCAAGGTACAAGGTAGCCTCATTTGTTGGGATATGCAGATCCATTGTACTATATGTGGCCAATAATGTGAGTTAAATTTAAAATGATTCACCGAGGTACTATTAAACACTGATAACAACCGATTGGACAGAATTTGCCTCATGGTGCCACTTTACTGGAACAGAGGTGCTATGACACGCGCTAAGCTATGACTTCCGAATGATTAAATTCCTCAGAAATACAGGAAAAGTATAACAGCAATGTATGGAAAAGACAATTTTCCTTATATGCTGACCATTGCGTTTGTACCAACCACAATCCGACTAATCTCTGCATTCTTTTTTTATGTGTGCAGAGATGACTACATCCCCTCGTACTGCTGTTCCAGAGTCGAGCACCATAAATCACTCCAGAAGTTCTTCTGAGGCATCAATTAGCAGCAACAAGGCACCAGCAGAGGGCATCAAAAAATCATCCTCAAGCCAAACATTTGTAGGGCACCTCCAGCTCTTAGATTTAACAAGAACCCAAAGGATGCAGAGGGCCCAGGCAGAAAAAAAGGGCCAAACTTTGGGACAACCATATGCTTAAGGGATCTAAAATGACAGCCAAGCTGGGCCAACATATGGCTGTCATGTTGTTCCGTGGACCAGCAGTGGAGCTGCCGTCAGAGCAACTCTCACCTAAATTATCAGCTTGCAAAGGAAATGTGCACAAATGCAGCACATGAGCTACTTTTTATTCTTCTCAGCACCAAAAAGCAAAAGGAATACATGAATGAATAAGTGCAGAAGCAGGAAAAAGGGTGGAAATACGGTAGAGGCAGAAACTCAGTGGAAATCAACAATAAATAATGCTTTTTATGGTATTTCATTATCCAAGCCCTTCGTTAAGCGAGGCTTAAATTGTCACCATTGATGTGATTTATAAATTAATCTGTGGGCCACGAAAGAGGAAAACAAAAAGGAGAATCTATTTCTAAAGTGCTAACTAGTTAAGCATGAAGATCCAAATGATGCGATGATGATCAAAACTAAACCAAATTATCCAATAGTGAAAATGTATATTTGTTTGCCTCCTCCATTAAATGCTAAAATATCACTTTCAGCCCCGGTGGAACTCCAGATGGTGTCTTGTTTGATCTGCTGTTCACAGTACCAAAGACCGAAATAGGAAGCTCTTAGCCTGCAAATTTCCCTTCTCTGTCCACCTCTAAGAAGTGGCCCTCCTTCGTCTTGGGGTGGCAAAATATTCTTATTTCCCCCAAAACGCAGGCAGAATAGCAACATCACAAGTGCTCATGCGTGGTAAATGAACTCACCCTGTCATAGTAAAACCCTGATGGATGAGTAGACGGGATTCGATGTGGGTAGATGAATGAGGTATTGGCTGTTAAACAGTGACTTCATCGCGAGTAAACAATTGTGCTACATTTTTGCTGGATGTAAAATGACAATATAGGGGAGGGAGGGGGCTGCCAGTGATAAATGATAACACATTGGTTACTCTTAGACCCACAGACTTGAAGATGGTCATTGGGGAAACCTCCTTGAAAGCTACACACTAGGAACAATGATGAAGTCGTCAGAGCTACTGGGAATTCCGCTCCGCAGGGACCACAGAGTCAGACTGAGAACTGCTGTTAGTCACTTCAGAGAGAATCCCAGTACTGCTTTTTTTCTCTCTTTTTTTCTCCTTTTTGTCTCTGACATGACACACATTGCAATCATTTTACCTAGATGTAAAGATAATCAGATTAGACAAACTCCTGCTAAATCATCCCTGGAAGTGTGTGATCAAGCCATCTATCTGATGGCGTGATCGTGTCGTACATGAAACATCGGGGTGCGAAATGACAGCGATGGCACGGATATGATGTGGCTGCTATGCAGTCTCAGCCTTTGTCTACCAGCAAACGCCAAGAGGAAACTAAGATCCTTGCAAATCCATTCACCGCGAATGATCATCATCCTCTCAATCCATCGAAATTTGATTTGGCAAACTGCAGTTTGCATGACAGCAAAATGAGCTGCGATTGGTGCCAAATGAGGGGGAGGTGAGAAAGTCACACGCCCAGTAGGCAAATGAGTCAGAGGGAGTATTCCTATGGACTATGTATCCCTTAATACTTATTTCGTAAATGCTGTGCCTGCTGTTGTAGTCACAACTTGTATATTGAGGCCAGATTTACAGTATAAGGTGCGTTCCAGGAGTAGTAGCTCTTATTGATAATGATTAATCACGAATTCAAATATATTTACCATCCAACAGCTCCACTATACATCCATCCACCCATCTATCTATGATGTGAACATTACCAATTTCCACCTCAAAACAAAAGAAATATGCCAAATCTTTCTTTGGATATGTTCCCTCAGAAGGCTCAACAGTTTACATCTTTTTCTTTTGCTTTCTCTCTGTGTTTTGCCTCACTTAAATGTCAAAGATCTCCCGTAGACCGCGCAATCGGACAAATCGGCACTTTCACTTGATGCTTGACAGACACACAAACACATTCACCAGCGTGGGACGGAGCATAGACCAGAGACAAATCGAAAGTTATGACTTCAGTGGATTGCTGCCCAAGTCTGAACACGCCTGGTCGACAGCAGGTTTGTCAGTGCTGCTGTTGGCAGGGAAACTAAACACCCTCACAGGATTGTCCAAATTTCAGGAGTAAGTCACCCGACATCCAGTTGTATAAATCCTCAGCAAATATACACACCATTGATCCACTCTTGGGGCAAAACACAAAAGCTCTTAGAACGAGGTCAGAGAAATACTGTGTTTGTGAATACCACTGATTTCCACACAGGACATGTACAATTCATACAGTGAGACGTGCGGGTGGTCAAATTGTTGCCTCTCATGTGCACACGCACAGTAATTTAACTTGAGGCTTAAAAGCTGTACTGAAGGGGGAGAAAAGATTTACGATTGCTTGTTGGACTGGAAATGTGAGACACAGCTGTGTAAAGTAACGCTTGAATAATACATAACTCAGTCTTTTACTATGCTGAGATACAGTTTGGGGTGCATGCTGATGAGCACCGCATCAGTCGGAGGATCGGCGATCCCACATGGGATAGCAAGTGAGTGAGGATAGATAGATAGAGAGACAGAGAGACAGAGAGACAGAGAGACAGACAGACAGACAGACACATAGATAGATAGATAGATAGATAGATAGATAGATAGATAGATAGATAGATAGATAGATAGATAGATAGATAGATAGATAGATAGATAGATAGATAGATAGATAGATAGATAGATAGATAGATAGATGTGTTGGAACACGGGTACACAAACCAGAACCTTCTTGCCGCAAATAATTCAATATGGAAATGTTGCTCAGAGCGCTACCAGCTCAGACGTTTTGATTACATCATTTCCATCTCTACAAGCAGACGCTACTCCGTCCAAGGATTAGGCATCAAACAGATGTATGTTTTGAAAGTCACAGAGAAGAGGAGGAGGAGAGGAGGAAC
>OMPJ01015402.1:0-49708 GCA_900312935.1 Carapus acus | reverse complement strand
AACGTTGCGTATTTATACAAAAATTCAAAACCGAATTAAGGTTTGTTTTCAAACTCTGCTCCATGTCCGTGACTAATGGTGTATGAAATCAGAGGCTTGTTTTCTTGCTGCTGTAATTACAAGAGTAACCGATGGAACAATTCTCGAGTCAGCGCTCGTCTTTACATTTGCATGAGGAAAAATGAAAGAACACTGTTACACAGTTTGTAGTGTACAAATGCAAAGGCAAAACATTGACAGAGGATATCAGAGGGAGGGAGTGGAAGAGGGAGGGAGGGAGAGGGAGAGAGACCCTCTCCCTCTCCAAAAACACTCTTCAAAACATTTGTGTCTCAGCCCTAAGGGCTGCAATCAAACTTGAGGCATCGCCATCGACAAGGTCCTGAGATCTCAAGGCCGCTGGGCGAATGCAGCTCAGAATTTTTTTTAAGCTTTTCAACACGCTGGTAAGAGGTAAATCTCTTGAAAAAGGGGAAAACAATTTTTGATACTTCCCCTGGATGTAATTGGTTCAGAAAATCACCGTGTCACCGCTGGGAGAAAAGATGAAATTGGGCTGCCTTTCATTCACTGTCCTTCCTCTGCTGTCCTGCCTACACCAGACTTTCACAGCCCTTTCAAAAGTGGAGGCGGTGTTGGCAAACATCGGATAGGGCCGTGTATTCAAGGACTCGGAGCGAGCGCGAAATGAATAGACATTGGCAATCAGGACGTCGGGACAAATGAAAGGCGAGTGCGTCAGCTAGAGTCAACTTGGGTGCTATCGTGCACCATTGCTAGCGTGGCGTGCTGCTGTTTTTAAGGACTGTTGGCCGACTGTCCTCATCTAGTGTCGTCCCACGTGATCATAATATAAAAGAATGAGATCATCCTGAGTAACCTCATGGACAGCGAGGAGGGTCAAAGTGAAGAGAACATGAGCAAGAACTGGGGACACTTAAGAGTTTGTGGCCATGGAAGAATGCTTAAGGAGGTGACGGAGGCTGTGGTAGGTTCCGTTCAATGACCCTGGAAAAAGGAGTAAAATGTCATTCTGTCCTTTTGTAAGACACAGACAAAGACTCTGTCTCGGAAACAGACAAAGTGCTCTTGAAGCTCACCAGACACAAGTGTGTGAATCAAAAAAAAAAAAAAAATCAGAAGATATAAATCATTGAACAAATCCAGAGTCGACAAATGTTTCACAAATCACACATTAAGGACCTACAGTCTCGTGTTTTAAGCATATTTCAATAACTGGCTGCGATTTTTATGGGTTGAGGGACTTTTCAGCCTTTAGGAGTTGGGCGCTTTCTTTAAACATCTCAGTTATTGACAGCAAACCACCGCGGCTGTCAAAGGCTCTCGAAAGGGTTCATAGGGTTTATAAAGGAATGTCGCAGCAGTGACGGATGAGGTCATTAGCATCGGAGTTTGCAAGAGCTTGTAATATACTGCTCAATGAAATCTGCTGCACACGTTCACTTACAGTAAACCTGAAGTTGGGATTTAATCAGTTATTTTTGACGGAGATGACAAGGGTTGACTCAAGATTTCCACACGAAGCCATACAACGCTCAAAGCAAGCTTTTCTGATGTCTCCTCAACCACGGCCCTAGGTTTTCTATAAAAGAAACGTCTCATTATGCGGATATTAATTGGTGCTGACAGTCAATGACGAGTGGAATAGCACTGCAGAATAATTACAGAAATAGATCCATCATAGTTACTGTCTGTAATTACGCCCTGGCAATTTTGCTGTAATGCGTTAATGAGACAAATGTCTGCTTTGGAGAGACGAGTGCAGAATATTCAAAGGGCTGCAGAAACGCAGTCGAAATGAACCCTAAATCTGATCTAATGCCCGGTGCAATGATATCCGGCAAGTACATTTCCTGGTGGATACAGATAAGGGTATTAATAAAAGAAGGATTTTGAACAATAGTTCACATCGGAATCAGAACGTCCTGTGCGTTTGAGTAATGAAAGTTACCTGAGCGGTAAAGATCTCCAGGTATTTCAAAGACCTTGGATGAAACAGCATAAGTTCACTAGATCTAGACCCGGACTGCAAATCTAGGCAAAGAATAATGACGTAAACATTGGTACGCTGACACGAGGGGCGCAGGTGTTCAGAGTGGAGGCTGATACTTTTCAATTTTACCCGCAATGACCCCCAATTGGGTCAAAAATAAAAACATGCAATGGGCGTACTGGTGGTATGAGGCCATCGCTGGGAAGAAGGTGAGCTGGTGAGATAGCACAGCGTGAGGGAAACATGATATATTTTGGTTTATTCTTCAAGTCACAGAGACACGGGCAGAGTTGGTAAATGTACATTCAAAGAGAGGATTACAGAGGAGGTACTGCAGTCGTTCAGAAACCACATGATTGCTATTCTGACTGTAGTCTCCATCCACAGTGATGTCAACGCGTCCTTGAGCAAGTCACTGAATGGCTAACTGCTCCTTTGGTGTCACTCTGAGCAACACAGTGTTCCTCAAAACGAAATAGGTGGCAAGGTCAAATCCATACAAGCCATGTCCCCTTGGGATAGAAAAAGTTTATCAAATGAAAACTCCTGTGGAAATTATTCTTATCTATCTTATTACCATTGTACGGGCAACTTGTGATGAAATTGTTAAGCTGAATTCACCAAAATCACATATCAACTTATCTTCCCAAGACAATTTAAGTCCTTATGATCCAAAAAGAATTATAGGGGATGATGAATGATTAATGAAAACAAGACAGATCAATCCATTAAAATTCATTATCCCTGTTAATTCAGTTATGGAGCGAGCCAGGAAAAAAACAAGACAACTTTGATGGCCAGGAACAATGAGCAGGCACGAAGAATCATCCCTCATTTACACTTAGTTCTGATGAGCAGTGATGTAAGGAGGTAATTACAGGGGGAAATTTGGGACAGCGGATGCTACTTAGGAATTCAGGGGACATCACTGCCCATTGAGGGTTTTTGGGGACTTTTTTTCGCAGGGATACACAGTTATTAACCTTTATCTTTCAACCTTTTCTTGTCAGACATCAAGAGTGGGAACATACTGCAGAGAGATGATGGGATGAAAAAGCCCTGGACATTATGCGCAGAGGCACCATCCATTATTAGAGGTAGAGATGAATTAGGAACAAACTCATCGACTCTGCAAGCACGCACTTTTCATCTCATTACACTATTAAATCAGAGCCATTGGTCACTAGCAGGGCTTGTAAAAAAGTTTTACGGGCTTATGTTACTTTATACTGTGTGTGCGTGTTTATGGACTGTATGTATCTATGTATGTATTAAACAACATATGCACGTGTGTGTGTGTAGATATGTGTGTATGTGTTCATGTGTATGTATGTATTCAATTCAATTCAATTCAATTCAATTCAATTCAATTCAATTTTAGTTGTATGTACTGTATGTGTGTGTGTGTGTTTATGTATGTATGTATGTATGTATGTATGCACGTATGTACTGTATGTGTGTGTGTGTGTGTGTGCGTGTGTATGGATGGATGGATGGATGGATGGAAGTGCAACATATGCATGTGTGTGTTTGTGTGTATGTATGTTTCTATGTACAGTATGTACAATGTATGCACAGGTGTGTGTATTGATGTGTACTGATGTGCACTGTATGTCTGACTGTATGAATGCATGAATGTGTGTGTGTATGTATGTACCAATATGTATGTATAGGCCTACTATACTGTATATACTGTATGTATACCACATATTAAAAAGTTAGAAGTAAATACAAGGTGTGTGAACATTTTTAACCTCTCCCTGTGAATGCAGTTCTCTCCTCTGTTGGGGGTGCAACATAACAACTCTATGAAAAGTGTGGTTGTCAATGGCAACACAAACTGAACTGGTCTATCATTATGGGAGGTGTTCTTTGAGGGGCCCCACTTGACTTTGGCGTGCATGTACTTGGCACGCCTGCACAGATGGATGAAAACCTGACAGCTCCGGTATGATGTTCACTCTTGTCGGGGCACTTTCAGGGCACACCAGTGCACAATTCACACTTTAACGCACGCCTCCTCTTTTATGTCCAAAAAAAGTCGATGGTCTCTGGCAATACAACACCGAGCAGTCATCCAGAAACCAGCGGGTTGCTGGTTTCATTCCCATCACATTCCAACATCCTTTAAAAAGGGTACTGAGCTCATACTTGCGTTTTAGGAATGCTGGTGACTGCAGCTAATAACAATAAACGGTAATGGCGCAGCCCGGGTTCTCTTGTGATCACTAGAGTATGTCAAATTGAAATTTTAAAAAGTGAGGGCACAAATCTGCCAAAATAATCACACCTGGCAGATACTACAAAGTGAGAATTGGTCATATGCGGCAAGGCTGGTTTCATAAAAGTCAATATAATATAAAATCAATGGCAAAAATAACTTCTAATAAAATCTAGTCTGGCACCATTGGAAGCAGTATTGCCTTCATTTCATTTGTGTCACACTATCCTCACAAAGCTGCCCTGAGCACACTCACAGACGCAACATGAGAATGTCCCATTTCAAGTGTTTTCTAGGGGTCGCCTCAGCTAAGGATGAAGCCCAGGAAACGCTTAACACTCATTTCATCTCTTCCTCCCCAGAGACGGGGAGCTTGCAATGTCATCCAGGTGACAGTGCCCCGACCTCCCGTCACCCGATGTGGACGGCGCTGCTTGGTGGTCTCCCTCTGAGTCGTCCTGTCCTAATGACGGAGGCGAAGCACCTGGACACACCGGGGACTTTCTCCTCCCGGCACTGAGGAGCGCCGGAGCCTTCTGGCTAGACGGGGCCCTGGCTAGACCCTCATCCGACGTACACACCAGAAAACAAACCCGCCCTCACAATGACAACCAGAGTCGCAGCCATGTGCGATCGCAGCAACGGCAATAACAACAACAGATACACACACTCATGCGCACGCGTTCACACGTCCTATCTGTGGTGACAAAGTGACAATGAGAGCTGATTCAGACAATGAGTAGACTCAAGGAAGGCCTGCCAACACGTAATGGAAGGTAGCCTCACACGCCTACAGCCTATTAACACCAATGAATATTACATTATATAATAAATAACAAGAGCCATTGAGGAAAATTTTCCAGTTTCATCAACACATCTGTGCTGCAGCCGCATTACAATTTTGAACACAGTTTGCTCACTTTGTCACCGTATTGTGCAAAGACAGCGTGGTCCCTTTGGTGCACAGGGTTTAGCAAGGCACTCTAATAATTTATACAATTAGAAAAAAAGAATAATTTTCCCCTCCTGACTTATTCAGCATTTGTTCCTTGGCACCCTGCTGCAATCCCGCCCCGCACGCTGCACATAGCTACGCTCTAACCTCTGACTGTTCTGCCTGCACAGCGACGCACCGCGCTCAAGGTTGCGTTAAACTCAACCTTCGGCTGCGCGCGGAACACGCTGCATATAATGCGGTTTCATCTTTGCCGCACATTTATACACTGTTGTTGATGTCACCGCTATTGTTGTTGCTATGGAAAATTTATACACTGCGGTGTGCAGTGCGGACGGCGAAGGCCTCTCAATCTTTACGGGCCTATTGTTGTTTATCTTGGATTATTATTCTTTTTTGCCCCCTCGAAGCATAATTCAGAGTAAACACATAGATAGTGCATCTATCTTAAGCCTCGGAGGGAGTTTTGTTATCTTCTCTTTGACTATTTACTTTTTGGTGTTCCTGCTCTGATGCTCTCAACTAAAGGTTGTACTTCAAATATAGTTCCTTTTTTTCCCTGTTCTCTCAGAGGTACGTGGTGCTGGAGGGGTTGAAGCTCTTTTCTCTGACTAATTGTTAGATCCATCAAAGGTTTTCTCTGACGGACGCCTTCACAACAACACGTACGGGTCAGAGTCGCGTTTACTTCTTTCCGCACATCCAAGATTATTCTACAAAGGAAATCTGCCTTTGGATCGACCCATCTCAGTTTGACAGAAAGACTTGTTTTAAACCTCACTCTTCTGTTTTGATGTTCGCTCATGGTGAGAAATTTGCCAAATTTGAAAAGGCTGGCAGAGAAAACATAAAAGAGCGTCCTTTTGAGCACTAATGAGTGAAGGTAAAACATTGTTAAACACTGTTTAGCACTTCTCCATTGTGGAGTTGTTTTTCCTGTGCCTAACTTTTTATTGCATTGTTTTGTCCTGCAAGAATGAATTCCTAATTTCAAAATGAAACGGTAGAACTTGTAAATATTGGCAGACTGTCAGACGTTCCTTTCAGCGCACTTGGCCAAGCTCTAACAGCAAACATGAGTCGGGATTGCGTACACAAACACCGCGCTGCCATTTTTGTCGATACTTCAACGAAGACAAATGTGTGGCGTAAGCAGTTTATCACCTGTGAGGAAGTCGCTAAGTGCCCGATGAGGAAATGCACTTACTGTATTTACAGCAAAATGACTTTGAGTCAATAGAGCTTTGGCATCTTAATTTGCTAACCTATACATCTCATAATCTAGGTGTTTTACTCTGGAGTAAAACAAGATATTTTTCAAAATTCCGATTGTGTAATGTGGTTAAAAAAACTAATGAAAAGGTCTTTGTTGGGGAAACAAACTGCATCTTATCAATACGTGATATTATGTGTTTTCCGTTGCTTATACTGTATCATGTTTTTCTTATGTGTACAGACATATACTTGATTATGTATCCATTTTCTATTCGTCTGTGAATTCCTTACGTACCGCTGCTGAACATTAGTGGAAAGAAATCATTTCCCCCAGGAATCCATAAGTCATTTTTGATTCCGACTCCGATATTGGTCGATGGAGGGACATCGGTATCACAAAGCCCTCACAACAACACAGTCCTGCTGGATTACTCAATTGTCCGCCGCATTGTTGTCGAAGTCGATTTCGATCATGCACTCTCCATTAAGCACATCTAATTGGAGAACAAAACGTGAAGGACAATCTCGTTTTTTTCAGCGAGGCGGAACTGAGAACGTCTCCAGTTATGTTTCATGTGTGGCAGCTGCCTCGAAATCAGTTCAAGTTGTTGGGGGAGTGTTGCACCAGAAAAAAATGCAAATTTGTACAATATTTAGACAAAACAGATGCCGCCGCTACAAAGTGCAAGTAAAATGATGTTCGGTAATTGTCGATTTAGGGGACAATGCACGGTGGGAATGTGCAGACGGAGCCTCACATCGAGCAGCAATGGAGAGTTTGTTATTCCCCAAAGCCGCTCTGAGTGCAGTTGGCAGTTCCTGCCGTCAGCATCAAGTCTCTGCTTCAGTGACTGGCAGAGGGTTGTCAAGGGTACATATCGGTTCCGGACAGGGTGTGGGGTTGCTTTGTGCAGGGGGGGTTCAGTCCACAGTGACTACAGCAGCGTGTCACGTGCACCTGATTGCATATTCCACCATCAAAGCCCTGGATCTGCTGAAAGGAGCGGCCGAAAAACGTCTCTGACAACCCGTAGTCCCGGCTCCTGATTTATTACAGCAACCCGTGCAAGCCTGTTGTGCGGGGGGACAGGCTGGGAATGAAAATATCTCTGCTCCTGATGGAGATCCTGTAGTATCTGCTGCTCCGCGTGTTTACATCCAATCAAATGGGTCGCGTGAAATACTGCATCTGGTTCGCGCTTGAGCAAGTTTCAGTCGGATGAATTTTTCATTTATCCACATTCGTTTGAAACATTGAGGACAGATTTGAAGAGACGAGCTCCTTGATTCAACACATTTACTTTTCTACTTTTCGTCATCATCTGGCGTCTGGCAAACTACAATCTCCATCTTGCTGCCATTAATGTATGAAATTGATGCTATTTGCATTGCCTAGCCGCTGCTCCGTCTCTGCCTCCAGTCTGAGAGAGAAAGGTTACTCGAATATGACACTATCACAACACCGGGCATATAAATACATTTTTTAATCCACTCTATGTTCTCAAGAATAACGTTCGCTGAGGAATTTAAAAACCCATCATGGGTCACGCTGGAGTCGTTTGTTGGATTGCGTGGAACAGATTTGCGTTATCCCATTTTTCTCTCCAAAGCAGTTTGTTATCTCCGGCTGCCATGGGATGGCTCTGGAGGCAATCAAAAGTGCAGCGGCGGGATGAGAGGCAGAATAAATCAAGATTCCAGCTTGAAGACTGTTTAGACGATGGCGCGCTGACTGAGACAGATTGACACTCACAATGAAACTCTCCGTATGGCACGGCCGTGGCAAAAAAAGAAGAAGAGAGGGCCGAAGCTAACGCCTCTGCAGTCTTAAGGACTTTTTTAGTGCGGGAAGGAGGAGGTGTCACTTCATGTCCTTATAATAGTCGCACAACCACTGGCGGACCGACAACGGCAACTAAGTCTTCAGTTTGTTTCCAAAAATATTGCGAAGATATTCACTGTTCTTGGAAGCGCGACTATGGTACTGCGGTACGGTACTACCCTCTCCTTCCACCACTGGGAAGGATTCATCGCCAGAGTGGCACTACCACTACACAAGGACCACAGCAAAGCACCAGTACAACCGGTCCCAGTACCACTGGTGAATATACTACCAATCGTCCTTTTTCTTAACCCTCCCCTTCTGTCTCTGGCCAGGTTGTGCTACTTAATTGGAACCAAAGCAGCACAAGTGCAAATGTGCAATCAAAGCCAAAATAGTACTTGTGACGGTAAAAACAAATCTGCAGTTTGCGAATCACTGGCTTCAGTAAGGCCAGACTAAAGCGCAGTTTCTTAAATACCTGACGTCCATGTAGAAGCGGTGAGTTGTTCAGCTAGAAGGTGGGTGTCATCATGTCTCCTATCCATGTCACAAAAGCACAAACAGCTGAAATGTGTCTGAATATGCAGCATATCAATGTCCGTTGGTGGTTCGCAGCAGCACCACAGTCCTGGGAAGAGGTGGAATACAGAAACAGCACCGGGTTATAATGGATACTGATGTCCAATCAACTCCACCGCCGCAGTCTTTGTCCTCACACTCTGGTGTCTCTTTTTCCAGCTCATTTGTTGTACCATTTGGACATCAGCATGAATTGAAACTTTGCCACTTACAGTGATCATTCTCACAATTTGATGTAACGTCCACAAGATGAATTACGCAATCTTCTCAGTCTGCCAGGCCATTATTCAGTTTTTTTTTCTTTTTCCACACCGCAGCATTTTATAACTGCAGTCTACTAATATGTGCTCCCCGCAAACTGCATGTTGTCTCCATCTGTGAACATGTGACTGTTCCCATCCTCTGCAAGGTAACAACTCACACTGTGCCAGTTGAGACTTACAGGTAATGCGCAGCTCCTGCTGTGATGGGACTCCACAAACGAAACAATTACCAAGACAAATGTGAGGAGACTCTACAGGGGTAAACATGCTCCTAAAGACGACGTACATACGTCCCACATATGCCTCTGTTTTTTCTGGACAAACTGTATTTGCTGCATATATCTTAATCTCAGGAGTTTCCCAGACCTTGCGGGCCATTTTCTTCTCCAATTCGAGGGGCCTCGGCTCCTCTAGAGCTTGTCGGAGGTGCTATTCCAATGCAGCCGGTCTGGTTGAGTCTCGGGGGAAATCAAGTCAAACTTCAGCACGCGTCCGTCTGACTGCTGCTCAGCCAGGATTCAGTCATGGCCTGGGACTGTTCCTCTGCGCCTCGCAGTCAGATCCTCAGGGTCTGACCCCCATCCGTCCGTTTTTTTCCGTTTACTGAGAGTGTGGGAGAGTGATACGTACAACCTCTCTACCGTGCGATTACAGTGAGGGCCACTCCATGTCCTTTTCTAAATGTTTTTTATTGATTTTGACAGTCTTTGGCGATTTGGTAAATGCGTCATAAATCAAATGACATGGCGTTGCCATTAATGTGTTCTCTTACTCTTACTGTGATGATACTACGGTTGACTAAGTCCAATCTGTAAACACAACCATGAATATCCCACATCCAAAGCTAGTATATATACATTTACTTGTCTGATTTAGTTGCACGTAGACATTTAGGTCTTGCAACACTTGGAGCTAAATTCACTCAAGCAAATGTAAACAAACTGCAATGACCGTATTTTCACAGCAGGCTAAATATGGTGGGGAAGCTGAATTTGCAAATGCTGCAATTAAAGAAAAAACAAACATTCAAATGAACTCTGAGGTGCCACAAAGCGACAAAAGTCCAATCAACCGTTAAAATCATAGTGCTGGATATTGACAAATAAAAGTAAGATACAAGATACACAGTTTGTGGTGGGGCACAAGCTTTTTAGACTTAACACAAGGCCACATACTGCTGATGAGGAGCCACAACAGCCCCCAAAAACAGCTGATGTGAGCATGAGCACAGAATGTAAGGCAAGATTCTGATGATGGTGATGAAATATTTAGAATTAAAAATTTCATTCTAATGTTGGCACAATGAGTCCAGCTGCCCTCCGTCATTGGTTTCACGTTCCCTCTTTAGTTGTTTTTACAGTTTTACAGGAAAGTGCAACATTCGCGCTTTGCTTGCCGCCTGTGTTGACTATGAAGTCATTAGCTTGCATCTACAGAATTGTAAATCTGCGGATTTGTGATTTCTGCCTCTGACAGAATGGCTGCACCTATTATTTGTAAATGGAACAATCCACTGTGACACAGAAGGACGGCTCACGGTCAACATTTCCTTCTCCTGCCTCGAAGCATGAACGATAACTTTCTTTTGGATCTAGTTTTTCTAGCTCTCGCTTCCCTTTTGTGAAAGCTCTGCCACGAATAAATGTGTTTGCCTGATGACGATAACTCCCTGACAGGTTTGCGTGACCGAATCGGGTTGACATTTTTGAGAACTGATAGCAACATCGTCTAAAGAAAATAACATATAGAGAAAAGCTTTGCGATTTAATTCAAGTTAGAGTTTCAAAGTACTGCTCAAATGCCTAAAATGCAAAGAAAAAAATACCTCGCAAGGCCTCTCAATGAAAGGTGACTCTTCTGGGAACAGAGTGGAAAAAAAACACACACCACAGAACGCAAAATCGTTCAATCAAGCCAACATTTTACTATATCCATAATTCAGCGTGTCTATCTGCGACTGACTAACATCCTACACTTGCCCGAGTCACAGCTTCGGCTTCCAGACTTGTATTCCAGTGTGTCATCAAATGGAAAACACACCTACACAGAAGCTGCTCTGGGTGGTGGATGGCTGCGCCTGTAAGTGGCTCTAAGCATATTTCATCTGAAGAATGAGGCAGGCGATGGCTCACCGAGGTTTGCTTTAACAGACAAATACACAAACGGCGTGCGCGTCCATTCATCCATTCATTCATTCATTCATTCCGAGGCCGATTCAATTGATCTATCACGTCGATGGGTCGATCGAGCACAAACCACGAAAAACGTACGCCAACCCCACAGGTCAAATGAAGCAGAGAGAGAACACCACAACTGGTTGGATCCTGATAATGAAACAGTTGTTTATATGGCTGTTGTCCAATCATATTTCCATCACTCCCTACATAAAAAGTGTTGCTCTCATCATGCAGATCTGTGAGGTCTATTTTTGTGCTGATTACAGAGCTTCGTAGCGTCAAATAGTGTTCTCACCTCCCACTCTTTTCCATTTCATTTCGCCCCTCGGTCTTCGCCCAATGACTTTACACAAAGAAATTTATTATTCAATCTAATCTGTTGTCACTTATGGCCAACTTATACTCGGGCACCAAATGCATCACAAGACCCATGGGCAGCGAGTCAAGGACGTTAAGAGGCTCGGCTTCGCTCTGATCGTACGTCATCCTCACATCTGCACTGTTTTGCGTGTAATTATCAGGGTTCCTTCTCCATTTGGACCAGCTGGGTGCTGTTTGCCACGGCTCCTTTTTACACATCTAATGAAGATAAATGGTGCGCCGGGTTCTAACTCTGAGTGTTAATAAATTGCATTCTAATCATATTCCAGCTTTGTCTTTGAAACGAACGGAGCCGTGGTTTACATTAACCGCCCGCTGTGACAGATCACAGCGACGCTGTGCATTATACAGTCTAGGCAGGCATCGATGCAACAGCATTCGTGTAATGATTGCTTTGGTAAAACGGGAATACAGTGTTGTGATCCTATTACGACTTCTGCCGCTGTTTTTCTGGGCTGACGAACAGAGCATGGCACATTAACGATGACGGAGCAGGGAGTGATTTATTCCCTGCGTGTCTGCGTTGTCCTGGTATTTAGTTTCCTTACCCTACGTGCCGCCACAGGTACAATCGAATCATCAATTTAATTATCTGGGGTTGACTTCGCGTTCAAGTTGCGTGCCTTGCTAGTAAATGGCAGTGGCGGTGGGAATCTCAACGTGGCGATAATAACACCAACGATTCTGGAACAGATTAAGCCAGAGGCTCTTGAAAGCTGCTGCACAGTGGCCGCACTGTCTACCCAATAAAAGAAGCTCATTTCCACCACTGCTCTCCGCTGGACGAACATATCTTAATGAATTGCTTGAGGGAGGCCGCACACATAATACTCCAAGAATGTGGACGCTTTTGCTTGAAACTACAATGGCGACCGCAGCCTGGCATTTTTTATTCTCGGAGCCAAGAGCGGGCTGTTAACTGCCTGAGTGTGAAAATTAAAGCCAAGCGTTAAAAGCAGCCAGTCCTTATGCATTCAAATGAGTTTGTTCTGCCGGACAAAGTGGTGTTACAACCACTTACCAGTTTCAGCATGGGACAGCACTCACTGTGTGCGTCAAGGATGCTTCTTTATTTATATATGAACATATTACTTTGCTTAAGCAGGTTGCTTTAAATACTTAACCCTAAGCATGCATTTTAATTAGAGTTGCCCTCTGTGGCTGCGCCTGCATATCTCCTCCCTCACTGAGTGGAAAAACAGTCCAAATACATCTACAGAAGATGCGTTTGCGCCCGAGCTGCAGCAATATCAGAGTAATTTTGCTCTGTCGGCGCAGGTAGAGATAACAGACAGACAGGGGAAGCAGAGCTTGGCGTGCTCGCACCTGTTATTTGCAAACCCGTGGCCAAAGCTGAAATGGAGCATGGATAAATGTAGCATTGTGCAGCCATAGGCCAAAGGAGCGCCTTCCAAAAATACATCACAACACGCACATTAACATGAAACACCCTGAATTCATGCCTGCAGATGTGCTATGGCTGCATTATAAATGAAGATAAACCAGAGTGCAATTACATGCAACACTGGAGAGTAATCACAATTTTCACATTTTCACCAGCAAGCCACCTTGAAATTTTTATTCTTTGAAAAAGCTAATGGGGAAAAGCACATTACAATGCTCTTAAATCACAGCTTAAGGATTTAAAGTTGCCCGGGCTAATCACGGCGGCCAGAGAGGTGATTAGTGAAAGCAGAGCGGTGTGTGGAGAGAGGCGAGGATGTACGGCCGGTGTAATCACAAAGTCTGCGAGTAACAACACAAAACAAAACACACCAGATAATCACGCCAAGCCTGCCACAGAGCCGCGGCTATACGGGCAGACGGAACACGTCATGGAAACCTGGCTGTGGTAGAAACACAAAAGAGGATTAGCGTGTAGTCCAGATAATGATCTAAAAAGTCGTGGAGGCAGCGGCTGGGAGAGGAAACTGTGCCCCTCCTCAAGGTTTAACCCCGTCTTTATTTTCTTATTTATGTGGGCCTTTTGTTCAAATGAATTGATTTCTTGACAAGCACTATAATGAAGCTGTCTGCAGCAATTCCAACCCAGAATAGATGAAGCGCTGCGCGAGCTTCAAAGATGAGCTTGGAATTGACTTGTTTTTTTTTTTCTCCTAGAACTCCCCCAAACCCTGTCATTATTTGTCCAACACCATTTCGCTGCAAGCCTGTCTTTTCCTCCCCCTGACTTTTTTTGGATGTGCCTTTTGTTGTCGCGAAATGGACGTTGTATTTTGAACTTTCCTCACCGAATAATATTTCTTTCCATACCATCTTTTCTCCCCCCCGCTTCAGGGCAGATGATTTCCAGACACACACACACCTCTCTATTACTTAAATGAAATCCCATCATCCCTCTGCGACCTTGGCACCCACAGACTGCTTTATTTACAGTTTTCAATAACACTGACACTCCAGTAAACCTTCAGTCTCTGAAGCGAATGAAAATCATGCAGCCGCATGAATTATGAGGTAAAAGAAAAGCATATTTCCAGTCACCTACTGCTGCAGATGCTGCTGCAGAGACCAAGTCCACATTTCCTTCAGTTCAATGAAACAGCTTAAAAAGACACAATCATCACCTGTTCCACTGACCTCCTTACTCCCCTCGCCAATTCCCACAATTAGAACATCACCCAGGCATTCAAGGAACTTTGGCAGGGAGAATATTGAGACAAATAAAGATGGGAAAGTACTGTAATAGATAAAGTACTGTAAATAGATAAACACACGGGTTAAAGTTTGATCGGTTCCATTGTAACTTGTCCACCTCAGCGTCCTGAGCGGTCTGTATTTGTCTTCTAAGTGGAGACGGGACACCCTTCACACGGAGACCAGCTGGTCTGCTCAGGGGGGAACCGACAGCCCGTGCTCCGCATTTTTAGTGCTGCGCTCCGGGCTCGAGGGAGCGATCAGATTACCAGAGGGACATCCGAAATATTGAAGGTGAGGCTCCTCTTTCGGGCATCGAGTCTACTATCTTTGTGGTAAACGGGAGAAGTGGACCGCAAACATGATTCCATCAACCTGAGCCACAGCTTGTGAAGCGAACGGGAGCGGAGAGAGAGAGAGAGAGGAGAGAGGTGGCGGCGTTGTTGTGGTGTCTTACCTTCCTCCGGGGCTCCATCCCACTCCGGGGCCGTGGTCCTGATGAGACGCTGCCGCCTGCTCCAGCATCCTAACACTGCTCACCGAGCGGGGGGAAACAGTGGCGGTAGCGCAGAGCGGCGTGACGTCACGCCACATGGGGGGTGAGGGCTGTCCAATTAGTGCGCGGGGGGATGAAAGCTCCGCCTATCAGCTCGCGGCTTAGGCGTCCGACACGAGGTAGCAAGGTCGGTTGAGGCTGAGGGACACTTTCCAAGACACCCCTGGCAAAGTGGCTGTCCTTAAAAGCAGACGTTTGCCTGTCAAATTTAACTCATCTCTATCTAATTATGTAGATATAAAAACAGCTAATGCAAGACTCTGCTACATGTGTTATACCCAAATTTAGGCAAAGATTACTCAGTCCAACAACAACATGCCAACAGCTGTACTTTCTTTAGGTCACATTTCTGTACGTTATGTTATATCTTGTGTTGTATTGTGTATCTTCTGTGTTGCACATGGTCTTGTGTTGCCTTGACTTTGTTGGCAGGTAAGCACACACACGCACGCACGCACAAAAAAAAAAAAAAAAGCTTAATAGAAAACACTTTTCAGGTAAAGTGAGAGTGATGTACATGATATTCAAAATTTTTAAAAAAAATATTCTGTGCATTAAGGAAGTACAACAAAACTAGCGATTACAGGATATAAACACAGGATATAAACACATATAATCACCCTGGTGAAAATGTGTCATACACAAAACTACGTCTGATTATCATCGTCGTTAAGTTGTGATTAATCAACCTAAGCTACTATGATCAAAATGCATAAAACCTATTCATGCATGAATGCGAAGGTCTGTTCATGCATGAATGCATATATACATATGGTAGTTAATGCTGCTTTTCCCCTCATATGAAAGTTTGCCTTTGGGAATTCATTCTGAAACACAGGACACCTTTGCAGCATGACCAACATTTCATATTATGACAAATTAAGTGGTGGAGTGCTTGGCCTTACACACTGCACAGGTGCAGGCATTCACAGGCATGATGTAGGTTAAGCTTGTGGACACCCACGGTCTATATGCTGAGACAGGTAGAGGGGTGGTAATAGGATGACTAACCACATTTGGTCATAAGCCTATTTTGGTCGGCCTGCAACGTTCACTGAAGATGTGTGCCTTGTACGCTGATGTAGGACACTGCACGTGTTCCAGTCCCTTCACTTCCGCTCCTCACTGTTTATAAATGGTGACTGCTGTTTGGGTCCCAATGGGCCCAGTTGCCGTTTGAGCATTAAATCCCCTGGGGATGGGCTTTTAAAGGGGGAGATTAGAATGAAAGCATGAAAAAGATTGCCACACCTGATCCAATCCACTTTCCACTGCTCCAGCTGGATGAAGTGCACACCTTCCGACAACAGAGCACACAGTCTGTTCGTATCTTTAGCCACATAGATACAAAGAGATAGAAATTATGATGAAATGCCTCTCTGCTCATCTTTACTTCAAAGCCAGTCTCCATCAGAAATTTCAAAGAAAAATGAGACAATTTAATTCAACATTTTATTGCCTTTGTATTAGCAACATGTTAAGTAAACCAGCCTGACAGCTTGACAGAATCAGGAAATTGCTTGTACAAAGGAGTTTAGTTGTATGCTCACCTAATCTAAAAAATATATTCTTGATTGCAAAATATTTGCGGTTCAAAAGAGGATAAAAATGTCCAAAACAAACATGATTTCACCAATTCATAGTTTATAGTATATACTTTATATCATAAATAAAATAACCCCAGATAGGTTGCACACCAGGTGCTAGAAAAAGAAAATGTAAAAGTGTTTGTTTATTGAAAGATAAAACCCCAGACAAAATAATACAATGTGTAGTCTTCTGAGTGGAACTATCTGTGAGCTGGTGCAGGGAAGCGAGAGACTAATTAAATTCTACAATTAAAAAATGCCTTTAAGTATGACAGAAAATGAACTTGTGGAAAGTAGGTCAAAGAGTTGCTGCATTTGTATAACATGGTGTTACATAGAGCATTCTGATCCAGAGGGTTGAGATTTACTAGATATTTAGTTACCTTTAAGTTTTTACGAAACACAGTTGGACATTCATTTAAGGGACGCGACTACTATTTGACAGCCGTCCTCATTGATTGGTTTTAATTTGCAGGGGTTATTGTGGCAATTGAGGTCCAATCATGTGTGGTTACACACCTTGAGTCCAAAAGGGAAAAAAGAACAAATATGAAATGAGATGCAGCGAGAGAGGAAACAAAAAACAACAACACAAGATAAACCTGTCGTCCTACATACACTTTTCACTCTCTTGACTTCCGTCTTTTCAGCACTTACTAATACAACCTGCTTACTCACTCACAAGCCATTTACAAATATTTACACTACGTTCTGTTCTTTCTTTCATTTACTCCCAATTTTTACCTTCACCTCCTCACTTTCCTTTCATATCACTTAACATTGTGCCAATACCCTTCAAGACGCTACAATGACTTTCAGGAAGGTTCCTCAATAGTTTTTATGGACCTTTTTAAAAAAAAAAATGTTATTCCCTTGGTTGGGGTGGAGATGTAAGAGTAAACCATGTTGATGCACTTTTCAAAGGACACTTCTTGGAACAGCTTTTCTGTGTTGTTGCTGCGGTGACTTGGGGGACTGGTCAGGTGGAGGCCACTGAGGTTTAGTCAGCTGGATGTCCTCCTCCAATTGGAAGGTTTTCTTTGGGGGATCTACGTGTGGGGGCCAAACTACAGATATTTTGCTGCTGTTTGGTTTATTATCGTCAAACATCTTGAGAATTTCTTTATCAACAGTATTGGCTCTGTCCTTTTCTATTGAACTTCCCATGGAATTTCTCCATTCATGTTTCGGATTTGGGGGGTTGAGTCCGCTGCCAGCTGCAGGCTTCTGCCCAAGTCCATCATTAGAATTCCCTTTGGACTTGAGGAGTTGTTTGTAATGGTGGAGACAGTAGAAATGTCCATGGAGTGATACATAATTTCCTACACTGAAAGACAAAATAAACAAATTGTCAATTCAGACATAATCCTTCAACATTTAACAAGAGGTATATATTCTTTTTGCTTTTGCAAATCCACTGTGGCAATTTCAATGTCTGAGGTTACCTTAGTTTACTCCTACAGTGCTCACAACAGAAACAGGATTTATGGTACTTTTTTCTGTCCACTATCACAGCATCCATCGGATAGGTCCTCCTCCGACACACTGCACATAGCTCCGACCGTGGTACGTGAGTCTGTTGAAAGATGCATGAGTCACAATTCAAAGAGCGTTTTATATCTTCGTCTTATCTAAACTTAGTTTTCATTCTCTAATGTGGGTCAAAAACATTTGTCAATGCCAAAACCAAAGGACTGTTAAATGCATTCAAAACTCCTCTCAGAGAAACCATGGTTAAGGGAGGGGAATCAATCACTGTGTGCAGAGATGTAGACAACAAACTGGAAAACCAACACAGAAAGCTGGCAGTAGCGACTATATGCTTTCACTTGCTGAGACATACAAGGCTGGCGTGTCCTTTGTCAGCCGCACATGCCCGCGTAGTCAGACACACACGCACACACGAGTACATACATATCATGTGCAGCCCTTTAGAAGGGCTTCTGTCATTGAGGATGAGCTCCCAGACTTGCAGCCATTGCGTATCACCTCTGTGTTTGTGCTCAAAGCCAGGCTGCTCAGTCAGAACACTGCCTCTTCAAAAATCTAGGTCACACGTCTGTGCTCATCACAACCACCCAGACCATCTGGTCTCAGTGCCACATGAGAATAATCATAAAATCCGTAACGATTTTTACAACAAGCAGTCAGTGACGTTTGCGGTTTGAAACAATAATTTTGGATAATGAAAACATTCACACGCACACTCCTTGTAATGCCACTCCGCCGTCGACACTGTTAGTTTCTGATTGCGCTCATCATGCTGTGCGGTCCTTTACCAGATGAGACGGTCTTTGTTTGACGTGACACAACTTGGGAGGTCGTCTCCTCCGAGACGCTGTAGCCCAGGCTCTTGAAAACCGTCTCGCTCTCCGTCCACGTTTTGTGGAAATCGCTGAGCAGCTTCTCTGTGGCCGCTTCGTCATAGGTCTGCGTGCGTCTCGCTGCCGCAGCTTTCCGTTTCACTGCGTCAGCGTAGGAGAAAGGGCTCGCCTGCGTCGACGTGCTCTCGGATTGCTCGATGGCTGTCGTCCTCGTTCCAGTGACCTTGTTGCCAAATTCATCTGCATCGGAGAAATGCTCGGTGATTGATTTGGTGTCAGAGTGACACGCTGGTTCGGTTGTGGAGATGTCCTTGTCTCTCTTGGGAAGACTCTCCTGCTTTGAAGTGCCTGCTGATGCTTCAGACAGGCTTGACCTGGACTCCACTTGATCGCCTTTCTCATCTTTGAGAGGAGACGTCTGATCGCCGCATTCAAAGACATTCTTAATTGCCTGGATGTCAAAACTTGAAACAACATCCTTCTCTGGGACGTCTGCTTCCTCTTTGTCGCCATGCGAAACTTTAGCTTCATGCTGCAGCCGCTCTGCCAGAGGGACAGGTTCTTTTCTCATATAAGATTTCTCACTTGGTAATTCAAATTTGTTTACAAGACTTGGCATGTCTGCCCTGGGAAGTTCAGTCTCCTCGCTCTCTTTCTCTGTGTCAGATTCCACATCCGGGCCAAGTCGCTCTGGGATATCGATGGGGTCTTTTCTCACGTAGGTCTTATTCTTTTTCGCTTTTTGCGCCTCCTCAAAAAACTCTCTTTTCTCTTTGACGGATGCAGACAGGACAGATAGCTCTGACAGTTCCTCGTCAAGTTCTGCATCCTTCTGATACACCGCGGGGCTGCTGTCGGGGGCTGATTCAGATTTGTCTAGGAAATCTTTCTTGAAAATTTCCGATGTACTCGAAGCAGACTCCGAAGCTTCTCCAGCCTCAATTTTGATTTCCCGTGAAAATGATGCGGAGGATTCCAGAATCTCCGATCTCATTTCGGAGATTTGCTGGGGAAGAATTGGTGGAGGTGTAACCCCGCGCGAAAGCTTGGCTGTCGTGTCTTTCAACCTGGCCAGATTTTCGGCACGGTCAAATGTTGGAGACGGGGTGATTCTGTTGAGGCGCGTCGGGGTGTCGCACACTCGTGGGGGTGGTGTTGGAGGTGTTGCTGGCCTGTGTAGCGGGGTGGGTGATGGAGACACTCTCTGGGGAGAGTCTGTCCTTCGGGTTGATTCAATGGTGATGAACGTTGGCGAGGGAGAACGCATCCTGAGTGACGGAGAGGGAGACCTCAGGTCGTTGGGCCGGGACTGGCTCACTCCCTCTTTCCGCCGGTCCTGATTGGACTTTTTCATTTGGCTCTCAACCTTTGCAGAGCCGATACTGATTTTTGAGATTCTTGGCGACGCCGCCCCAGAAACAGGCTTGGAGTCATGCTTCTGCACTAACTCGTGACTTTCTAGAGTCACGAGTTTGCTTTCTGCTATTTTCTTCACGTAGGAGATGATCTCCTCACAGTTGTATTCCCCATCTTGATTTGCAGATACCTCCAGCTCACGTTTTTTCTCTGGATTTATGAGCCATTCAGGAACCATATCGAGCAGAGCTTTCACAGACCTTGAGTCAGACTTCTGGGAACACTTTTGTAGCTGTGCCACGTGATGGATCAACACTTGGATCTCTTGTCTCTTAGAGTCCTCCTGACTTTCCGTGCTGAGCTTTTTCCCTTCACATTTCTCTGACACAGTGACAGACACGTCCCCGCTTGCTGTTGGTTTCTCTGTGTTCAGCTCAATGACCACCACTCCTTTTTTGTCTCGGGATTCTTTCCCTGGTCTCTGGGACACCTCTGCTACGTGTTTTTCCTCTCGAGTCTCTATTCTCTGAAGCGCTTTGGTTTCTGTAACGACGACAACATTCTGGACTTGCTCCTGTTTGACACTTTTGTGAATTTGGGCTCTTGTGATAGACTCCTGCACTTGAGGTGACTTCTCAGGTGAGGCATCTATCTTAAGCTCTGCGGACAAATCTTTATTTTGGCTTGGCTGTGGCCCAGTTTTGCCCTTTTTGGATTTCTTTTTCTTCTTTGGAGCGGTTGTAGTAGTTGTTTGGTTGTCTTTCTGACTTCCATCATCAGGCACGGCGCTCAGAGTCGAGGTGGGGTCGACATCTTTAATCTCCTGCTGTATTTCTGCCCTCACTTCTTTCTTTTCAGAGATCACTTTGACATCGCTTACCTCCTTCACTTTCACATTTTCCTTCACAATGTCTACTTGCTCATCTTGTGTCTGGCTCTTTTTCACCTTTTGCATTGACTTTCCATTTGCAGAGGATATGGCTGCTTCTACCAGTGCCGGTTTAGAGGCATCTGTCTTCTGTTCTTCAGCACCTGCATCACCTTTTTTCTTTTTATTGTCACGTGGTGGGGATTTGGCTGATTTGACATTTTTCTCTGCTGCCACATTTTCTGTTCTTGTGACTTCTCTGTGAACATTATTGGGGACTTCAAGCGTTATATTCTCTTTTATCCTCTTGTCCTCTGATTGAGATTGACTTGAATTTACATCATCTGCAATGGTGAAGGTTTGCTTTTGAATTTTCTTTTCATCCTCACTTTTGGAGCCCTTTGCATCAAGATTTTTGAACATTTTCTTTCCATCCACAACCACATTCTCTGTTTTAGTAACGGCGCTTGTTGAGGACTGGACTGTGTCAGAGATAACAGAATGAGCTGAATGTTTTGAGGTAACGGAGACAATTTTCTCTGTAGTTGTGCACATCTGCTGCCTAACAGCGGAGACAGACGAGGCCTTGTGGGCAGACGCAATTGTGGAACTCTCATTAGAGATCATTTGTTGTTTCACAGAGGACATAGCGACAGCGTTTGCAGGAACGTTTTTCTCACGATGGCTCGCCGACGAGTTGCTTTCGGTCGTACTGGAGACCACAACGTGTTTGGAGGAATCGCTCATATCGGGATCAGGCTGAGGGGTGACTGATTTTTCAGATTTCCGGTGCGTGGCGTCTGCTGTGCCCTCATTGGCCTGATCCTTGGTGGAAAGAATCTCCTGAGTTAACGTCATTGATTCGTGCACGTAGGTCGGAGTTGGCGTTCTTGGTGGGGTGTTCTCCCCCATCAATTTCCGATATTTTTCCTCTGCTTTGATTAGCGGGGTGTTGAATTTACTCATCTTACCCCTCATGAAAGGAGGAGGAGAGGGTGGAGGTGTGAATTTCACAGGGGAGATGCAAACCTTACGCAGCAGTCGGGGTGATTCTGGTGGTGGTGGAAAATCATATGGAATGGACTTTGACACGTCGGTGGTGGTTTTTGACTGGCTTTGGCTTTCCACAGATGTTTTGCTGGTGGTCACTATTTTGGATGTGACCTCCGTATGTTGTGTTTTGCTGGTCTGCACTTTGGACTCGAGCTTGGGCACTTGGTGCACGTTTGGAGCTTTCACCTTTTTGACCGTCAATCTCTTCGCGGTGGCGGGGGAAGGAGGCGACGGGATGCTTTCCAGATCCTTCTGGGATGGAGGCGGAGGGAGAAAGTCCTGCTCAGGCATGAGGGGTGGGGGCGGCGGTGGCGGTGGGAGTTGATCGACATCAGAGTCGACTGACGGCGGAGGCGGAGGAGGGGTAGGGGGAGGAGGGAGGTCCATATCTGTCATGGATGGAGGTGGAGGTGGGAGAGGTAAGTCAGGCTCTGGAGTTGGTGGAGGTTTGGGTAGGTAAGTATCTGTTTTCACTTTAGTTTTGTCCGATGCCATCGCCTTTTGGCTAGATTTCAGATTCCGGAACTCGGTCTTGACTGTTTTGATGCCGTGGTTCTGAGTGATGGTTTTGTGCTGCACTACGGTCTTTGAATGCCTCACGGAAGACTTTGTTGTAGTCTCACTCTCTGTTTCAGTTTTGTGAGAGACGTTTTCCTCGGACTCCTTTGCTACGTTAGCCGTCTTTATCTTCTGTATATTTCTCTGTGCTTCCAGATTTTTGACCGACGGGTTCTGTTTGACTCTGACCCGCCTGTAGGCGCCAACTCTGACTTTGGGAGTTTCACGCTGTGCAGTTTCCAACAATGACTTAATAGTTCCTTTCACATCGCCCTTTATCACTTCCTCTCTCTCTAGCTGGTCCTGCTCTTGTGCCTCATACAATGACTTGATTGACATCCTGACATCACCCTTCACATCCTCTTCAAGGCTCCCTCTTATTTGCGTTCTTGGCGACGGTGGAGTCTCAAGAAAGAGCTGAATGGTTCCCCTGACATCTCCCTGAACATCTATTTCCTGGTGATGATGCTTCTTTTCGCTGGACGCGTCTTGTAGGCACTGCATGGCTGTGTGGACGTCGCCTTTCACTATTTCTTCCTTTTCGACATCTCTGACTGCTTGCGTTGCCCGCTCAAGAGACTTTAAGGTGGCTTTCACATCTCCAGCCACTAAATCCTCAACGACTGCTTCAACTTTGGAGGTTGTCGATTTCTCCAGCGATCTCAGAGCCCCTCGGATATTGCCTGGAATGATATCTGGCTTTTCCATCTCTTTGCACGATTTCTGTGCTTTCTCCAGGCACCGCAGAGCTTTTGGTATGTTCCCTTTCACCACCTCCTCTTTCTCGACAATAACAGCCTGATTTGCAGATTCTGTCAATGAACTCAAGGCAGCCCTCAAGTCACCTTTGACAATTTCCTCCTTCTGGAGCCCCTCCAGAGAAACTTTTGGCTCCGTCATGAAAACTTTCACTGTACTGTGGACGTCTCCGGGAATGACATCCTCCACCGTTCGCTCGATTTGCATCTGATGGCGGCCAAGGATGAGTTTGGTGCCCTTTATGTCACCTCCGACAATCTTTTCCTTCTCTGCTTTGTCAGACTGAATCTCATCAGGTGTTATGTGGAGTTGTTTGAGGTAGTCTAGCGCCCCAGATTCGATGCACGTGGAGTAAAAGGTGACGTTTCCTTTTTCGGTGTCGTCTACCTTTATTCTCACATTCTCATCCAGGTTGTCTGTGTTTGACAACCTCTGGAGAGCACTTTTCACGTCCCCCCTCACTATATCGCCTTTGTCAACTGTGACGCTTTCTTGTTTATTCAGAAGGGAGTAAATTGTCATCCGCACGTCGCCTTTCTCATCCTCCTGAATAAGGATGCCATGCTTAGCTGAGCCGCCTTCACTGAAAAGACTGTTAATAGCCTCCCGGATGTCGCCTCTTAATATTTCTTGTTTCTCAACACTGCTCTCTCTCTCTTGGTTGAATAACTGCTGTACAGTTGAACTGATGTTACCTTTCTCCTCCGAATCAATCACCACCTGCCTCTCCTTTCTTTCCTGTGTGTTCAGCAGGTTCATCATGATTGTTTGCAGATCTCCCCTGATGACTTCCTCCCTTTGAATCTCTGGAGCCTGCTGGTGCATTAGTTGATATTTTGCCATCCTAACGTCGCCAATTTCATCTGCTTCAATCAGCACTCCCTTTGACTTCACCATTTCCTGCGTATAAAGTTCCTCAAGGGTTTCCTTGATGCTCTTGCCGATTATTTCTGTCTTCTCCATTTTCGTCTCGTTAAAGTCATCAAATGGGGTTGTTTCAAAGAGCCACGTTGTCGTCTTTACATCTGCTTTGGGGATTTCCTCTTGAACGACAGCAGTGGCATCATACTCCTCCGCCTCTTTAATGTGGTCGAGGGGATTTTTCTCAAAGAGCCAGACAGACTGTTTAACGTCTCCTTTTACAACCTCCTCCTTTTTAACAGTGTCAATCAGATTCTCTGAACTCATGCTTCTTATTTTATCAATGGATTGAGTCTCAAATCTCCATTTTGCTGTCCTAACGTCCCCTTTTTGTATTTCACTCACGTTGACTGTTCGGACCGAATTTTCCTCCAGGTCACTCGACTCAAAACGATGCTTGTTCATTCGAACATTACCTCCTTGAATATCCTCCACAGTTTTCATCAATGTCTTATTTTCACTAGCAATCCGATCCAGCGGTTGCGTCTCAAATTTCCACTTGGCTGAGGTTACATCTCCTTTTTGCAAGTCCTGTTGTGTGACAGATTTGATGACATACACCTCGTCAGTGTCCCTGATGGAGTCTATGGGTTTTGTTTCAAATAACCACCGGGTTCCAACCACATCTCCGCTGACAACTTCCTCGCTTGTGACTGTTGTGACCTCGTGGTAATGGCCCTCTTTGTCTTGAATGGCATAGAGGGGTTGAGTTTCAAACATCATGGTGTAATTTCGCACATCCCCCTTCTCGTCATCGCTGCGGAAAATTCGCTGCATCTTCGTCAGGTCGGTCTCTGAGGACGCCTCTTGTATTTGATCCAAGGAGTTGGTCTCAAAAATGAAGCGACCCTTATCTACGTCACCCCCTTGCACGTCGTTCACAGTGCGGCTGCTCCTGGATTCCTCCTGGCTATCGTGAATGGTGTCGATGGCCTGGTTTTCAAAGCGCCACCTGCAGTTAACGACGTTTCCTTTCTGTATGTCCTCAGATTGGACAAGCTTGAGCTTCTGCATTACCTCGCCAGATGTTGAGGTCATAATGTCAGACGTCTGGTTTTCGAAAATGTACTTCATCTTCGACACATCACCGGACCCAATGTCGATCTCGGTGACTTTCTTAAAAGAGCCGCTTTCCTCCCCGCTGAGGTCTTCGAGCTTCTCTGTCTCAAAGAGAAAACAGGCCAGCCGCACATCTTTCCCCCGTATGTCTTCTTGATTTACAGTGCATGTTTTCAGAACCGTTTCGGTCTCGTCGTGGATGCTGTCGAGTGCTTGTGTTTCGAAAAGCCAGGTGCAGGTTTTGACATCTCCCTTTGTTATTTCTTCTGACACATCTTCGCCGTTCACTTTATCATACAGAATGTCCATTGGCTTTGTCTCAAACAGCCACTTGCACGTTTTCACGTCACCTTTCACAACGTCAAGATTTGTGTTTGTGCCAACAATTTCTTCGTCTTCAATATTGCTGAAGTACTTGATAGAGTCAAGAGGTTGTGTCTCAAACAGCCACTTTGCAGTTTTAACATCTCCTGACTCTATTTCTTGCTTGGAAATGCCCTTGATAATTTGATATTTGTCAATACTAACATCAAACTGGTCAATGGGTCGTGTTTCAAACATCCACTTGCACGTTGTTACGTCACCTTTCACAATCTCCTCTCTGCGCACTGTTTTCACCTCGTGGAAGTGTCCCGAGCTGTCTTGCATGGCGTACAGCTGAGCCGACTCAAACAGGTTTTTGTTCGATTTCACTGAGCCCGATGTGACGCCCTCGATGACAATCTTTTGCAATTCATCCCTCGTGTTTACCTCTGTGGTTTCAAAGATTTGCTTATAGTTCGATACGTCCACTTTATCAATTTCCTCAACATCTATCGTTCGGATGATTTCCCGCTTGTCCTCCCTGATCTCTTCTATGGGCTGGCTCTCAAAGCGCCACCTCTGGTGTCTGACGTCACCCCTCTCTTCGTCAAGCGCCACAGTTTTCTTCAGCTTGCCCACCTCTGCCAGCTCCTTCTCCTCCTCACTTGGAATTGTTTCAAAATAATTCCGCGCCGATCTGACATTACCTGCAATAATTTCTTCTTTGGACAGGGGCCGAGTATTGGAATCATCTTTCAAAGTGTCCATCGGCTGCGTCTCGAATACCCAGCAGTTCTTGCGGACGTCAGCCTTGCAGCTTGTGCCGTCCTCCTGTGTAAGATCCTCCTCCACGTTGACAGTGCGAATCACCTTTTTCCTGTCCTCTCTTATGTGCTCGAGTGGCTGACTTTCAAATCGCCACTTCTGGTGTCTCACATCTCCTCTCATGTCATCTTCCATTTCCCTCCTTTTAAGCTTCCCGACTTCAGGGCCAGTTTTCCTCGCCAACTGTGGACTGCTTTCAAAAAAGTTCCTTGCAGATCGGACATTACCTCCAACAATTTCTTCTTTGGTTTGATAGGCATCCTCCTTCATGGAATCCATCGGCTGAGTCTCAAACGCTAAGCAGTGTTTGCGCACGTCGGCTCCCATGATCTCTTTCTTGGAATCCTCCCACTCGCTGAGAGAATTCAAGGACTTTATCTCAAACAGCCATCGGCCCCAGTCTCCCTTGTTGTTGTCCTCCATTGACAGGCTACAAATAAGCTTCAACGGGATGTGTTCAACGTTTGTCATGTCCAGGGGCTGTGTGTCAAAAAGCCAACGTGAGGCGATAGAATTCTCCAACTCTGTCTCTATTTTGCGCACAGACTTTACTTCCAGCATCTGGCTTGACTGTCCCATAATGATGCATTTGAACTGAGTGTCAAAAGTAGTTGTTACAGTTTTGACCTCTCCATGAATTTCCTCTAAAACCGACCTGAGGCTCAGCAAGTGACTCTCATCGATGGTCTCCGTGTGCCCGAGGGTTCCCATGTATCTATTGTCGATCATGTAAATGGTGGCATTGCCGTCCTCCTCTGTGAAGACGATTTCCTTAGTTAAATCTTCCTCTGTGTGCATTTTATTCAAGGTGTCCATAGTTTGAGTTTCGAACAACCACGCCGCGGCACGGACGTCTCCTTTATCAAACTTGTTAAATTTGTTCTTGTACTCTGTCGAGCTGAGATTGTCAGTCAGTTCGTCCATGGGTTTGGTCTCAAACATCCACGCCGTGCGTCTCACATCCTTTCCGAGTATAATTTCCTGCTGACTTATTTTTCTGACGTCACCGTCTTCGTCTAGACCTTCATCGTTGATGGCGTCCAGAGGCTTATTTTCAAACATCCAACGCAATTCCTGCACCTCCCCTTGAAGAACCTCATCCCATTCGATATACTCCTGATCTGGACTAACACTCATTTCATTGGCATTGCCACCGTCGTCTTCATACGTGTACTCCTCGTTTTCAAACTGATGGCTCTCACTTTCAACCCCGTTGCTGTAGGATTCTTTCTCGATATTCTTTCGAACCTCAGGGTGAATGTGCTTGTAGAGACGCTTCAGCTCATACATATTCCTCTGCTTAAAGTAAGCCTCTCTGTTAGACGGAAATTTGGGCTGGCTTGACGGCTCTGGTGGCTCCGGTGAGTAACAGCATTCTGTAATGTTTTGACTGTCTGGTGGCATTGGCAGTAAGTCTGGAGGTGGTGGTGGAAGATCCTCCGAATCCTCAGTGGGTGGGGGAGGAAAGTAATCATCATCCGTCACTGCAGCCTCTACACACTCGGTGGCCTCTGTGGCAGACGCTTCGTACGCCTCACTAACTGTCGCCTTTTGTGTCACATTTGAAGACCACTTTGATCGATTGACGTCACGTCCAGTCTTTTTAAAGAACAGAAAAAATTATGTTTGAGGTTTAACCATTACTCATCACAGATTGGAACATTAATCATGCTGGGGTTCAATAATGTCCCGAAATACTCCTTTGTTAGTTCTCCAGTCTGAAAAGGCCATTTTCATTTAGTCCCGCTGTTACACAAATGAGCTTGTGAATGTAGCCAATAACAGCATTTACCATTATCGCCCCCCTTCATCTCAGTGGCATTATATGTACCTTCACATGTTTGTGTGGTGCAGCCTCTCCGATCGTCCTTTCAAAGTGATCCCTCAGTTCTTTGGTGGTATACCTGGGAAATTCCTCTTCTGCAAGAGAGCGGACGAATCAATTTAAAAGTTGTTTTCTGCATTTGCGGGGCATCATGGCACAGACATAAATAATAGGGTATGCAAAAAATAACATCCTCCTCCGTTGTCCTTCAGGTGTTTTGTTCTGGTCTGTTCACCTTGTCAGAATTTATTTATTGCACTATAATAACACACTGACAGTATTTTATCCCGGTTATTATATGTTGGGCTTCTAAACTGAAAAAAAAAATATATATATATATATATCATCATTACTAATTACAAGCCTCTATTGAAAGAAAGACTCCATCTACTATAATTTGACAGCAGGCTGCAAATGTGGCCACATACAAGCAAATTCCAGTTGACCTTACACTGCACATTTGCAAATATTAGGAAATATGACGCGATTTTTGTCGACGCCTGCTTTTTCTTGATACTGAGTAGCAGCAACTGCACCATTCTGAACTGAATTAACAATTCAAGTTTGCAAATAGTTTGGTATGCTAGCCAAGCACTGGAAGCTGATGATGCAAAGTTGTTTAGCAAAGGCTTGTGGGCCTGGGTGACTTGACATTTATAAAGGTTCTACAAATTACACTTGATGAAACCGATTAGATATTAGAATAAATTTGTAATCCACTTCCTACCTGTTTCCTCATTGTGGTTTTCATAGCTGGATGCCAAGTTGTTGCTGCTGTATGACACCTATGCGGACGGCAAATTGGAAATGATTGAAATAAGATTGATAAATAAGCAAAGAAGCACAAGTCCCACCTGTGAAGACACACACACACACACACGCACACGTACGCGTACCATTGTTTCTTGGTTGTAATTCTGCTGCTGACTGCTTGGGATGACTTGCCTGGCACTGCTTGACACTGCCACCTCCGAGGTTGACATTTCCTGAGAAGTGAAAGAGTGATTGTCACATGTGGTGAATTATACATGGTCAGCTGTGACAGACCTGCAAAGTGATTGGAACACAGAGAGAAGGTTTGATTTGCCTGGTTACTGTTCGACACTATTTGTGGCTGCAAGATGACAAAAGACCACCAATTTTATCAAGTTCCAAGCTGTTTGTGCATATTCAAGGCATCTATACGGAGGGAAATTTCATATGTGCTTTAATGAGTTCCCGCCTGACCGAGGCACCATGATGACACATTCATGGCTTAGCTGGTGAAAGATCCTGCGCGGGCAGTGGCTATAATTGCTCCCGTATTTGTATGGAAGACACCATCTTTGCCTGTAACGTGGTAGACTGTGGTTAGGGAAAATACAGTTTTAATGAGGAGATAGAGCAGCTAAGTAGAACAAGTTTAAGACCAGGCTCCTTTTACAAGGATGGACCCTAAAAGAGTCCAATATCAGTGTGTCCACAAGCAAGACACTGGACATTAAGCTGCACCTTAGGCATCTTACTGAGGAGCCAACTGAGCTCTCTAATGACGGGGAGCAGGGCAAGTGAAGGCAAAGAACTTCCAGCCTTAAAAGTTTATAAAAAATATCTCAATAAAAAGTAGTATGTGAAGTAGAAGTAGTATGTGAAGTAGAGGAACTTCCATGCAAAACAATACCATTAAACTGCCGCATTGATGGGAAAATTCAATTCATTTCATGAAGCTCTGACAAATTAGTTGTGGAAGGGGCCCCCTGACGAGCACGACCGCCTCGTGCCCGCAGTGTCATTCCAGTGCGTGTGCACATAGGCGTGTACCTGCACATACACAGTGAATTTGTGTACCTGCACAGTTCTGTGTTGAAAATGGCACTGGGTTACATTGTGTGCAGTTGCGGTTTCCTTCGTTTCAAATTGCATCCTCACACTGGCAAGTCCCCCAGGCAGGGAACAGACCTCCGACTCCTCCATGACCTAATGAAGCAGGAAATATCATTAGCTGCCCCGACTTTTGCACTGAAATCAAACGGGTACTTTATAGGACTGTTGTGCGTAGAAAGCACTGCAAGCCGCCATCACAAAGCACACTGCGCAACTGACGCAACATCTGTACCACCCAGAGACACATGCGCGCGACCAAGCTCGCACCAGATTTTGCTCATGTAAGAGTCCCAGACTGAGACATGACGCGGAAACCCGAGAGTTACTGCACAGTGAGCCACTATGTCCATTTTCTGCGAGTTGATTCTATATTCTGCCCAGCGACCGTAGTCTCGTGTTTCACCTCAACCTTTACAGTGCATGTATATGAGGACTGCTGACCTCGTCCCCACCCCCAACTGTCATTACCTCCGTTAATACTGCATGACAAAACACACAACAATGGTGCTAAGACGTGCAGAATGTGCACGGCAGCCACGGGGTGACATGCTGTGAGGCAGCAAAACAACACTGACACATGTGCAAAGCAAAGACATCACTGAGTTATAGGCGCTGTTTGTATTGGGGGTCACACACTGCAGTGGTATTTTCCTACATGCCACAGGATACCTGAGATATACATGACTGGCCAAAGGTTTAAGAACACCCTAATTTTCTCCAGTTTATTATTGAGATTCAAGCAAGTCCAACAAATAGATCAAAATGATACAAAGGTAAGTGGTGAGCAGCCAGAAGTGGGGAAAAAAAAGGTAAGCAAAGTCAACCAAAAGTGTGTTCAGCTGTTACATCTGCCAAAGGTGGCTACTGCGTTGAGTCAAAAGGTCAGAGTCCATTTTGGTTTCTTGATTGATTCCATAGTTCTTTTTTCACTCATATGTTTGAGATGTTCTCGGCTTTAATTTTAGGGTACACTGAGACATTTCTCTGCATCATTTTCCATGAAATTCTGGAAAAGTTGGGATGTTCCAAAACTTTTGATCAGTAGTGTACTTCTGATGAGGCCAGCTGATAACTCCCATAGAAATTTAATAGTTATTTAATGAATGCTGGATAGGAGCAACGGTAGAGATGTAGATAAACCAATATAGCCATTGCAGAATACGATCGCGCAAGCAGCAGGATTCTAAATTAACATCTCCCTCCTTCATGTGGCGATGCAGACAGCGCTAGCAGACAAACAGATGTCGCAGATGGACGACTAAAGTTTCCATGCAGAAAAGTCAACGTGGTACCCCGCTGGGGACGGTGTCCGCTCGCTTGGAGACAGCTGCCTGGTACATGGCCATGCAGTCGGTCAGTGGGACCTCCTCTGAGTCCACAGAGTGAATCCGGTTCCTCTGGTTTTAATTCTTTCAGGTTGTCCTGCCCTGGTTAAACCTGCGCTGCCTGCAGCTGGAGCACAAACCGTCAACAATGACTGTTTAATCCTCCAGAATGAACAACAAAATCCCCCGTTGCACAAGCTGGTAGATGGATATTTTCACTTGTATTCTTAGTATTGTTTTATGGTGAGAACACTGCTGTAAATAATGCAGGTGGTGCTCTCCTGAATAATGTATTGAAAATACTCTGGTGTGACATTATTTACATCCCTTTTAATCTGTTACAGATATGATAGATGTCTGCTTGCTCAGGGGGTGCAGACGATGTATTGCGGAGGTATAGAAAACATCTACAAATGCAGACTGCAGGTTGATCAGTTACTCGTTGCAATGGTGACAAAATTTTCAATTTCAAGTCTGCTTAAATCTTAAAAACCCATCAGGTTCTCAACAGGGTCGGCGCAACATGTTCAAAAACATTGTCAGAATTTTATTTTGATCTCTAATCTGGATTTCTGGACCATTAGTTTTATTATTTGAAATATTTCTGCCGTCTTCGACTTTTAATAATGACAGACATGCATTGTTGGATTTTTATTCATCTTAAGCATGATTAGACTCGAATTACATCAGCTAACAATGCAGAACGAAATTGGAAGTTGTTCATCTGTGAAGCACTGAATATGTACGAAGCATTGTTGTCGATAAAAGTGCAAGGTTTGGGCAGAGGTTGTGAAAAAAAATGCAATTTAAAATCTTTGCTTTCAGACTGACGGCATCGAGGCAAGTCTTTGTGCTCTGTGGTGAATTAGCAACCACTGAGAGGCACATTATTATACAAATAAGACACCACTATGAATATTAGTGTCACCAAAACCTGCTAGACTGTCACGCTGCAAGATATTTTATTCTGTTGCAATGATTTCTGGAAGAAAATCACATTAAATCAGAGCAAAGGACGCGAGGGCTTTTTAAAATCAGCCCCTCTAGTCACAGATTGGCATGATAAGCAAAAGTTGAAAAATCACACAGATAGGAACCAAGACCAACTGGTAACTAACTATATTAGGTAGATATTGAAGTTGGTTTGTAAATATCTCATACAAAGAAAGATACTTAAAATCTCTATTCCTGTCTCCATTACCTTGTATGATGTTACACAGTATTTTGGAATACAGCATTAGCTAGTTTTGCAGACAAAAGAAGAAAGAAGAGGAAGATGCACCTTATAATCCTTCGAGGTGGAAATTACTTGGCTTACACTCATTGCAAAAACATTCATGGAAGTGTTTGCACACACATGCAGTTGCACACACAGATTGGTTCTGCACTTTGTTATATGTAAGCCCACTAAAAGGGTCTGTTTTAACTGAGGCAGGAGCTCAGCTATACTTTCACGAGTCAATCGATTTCAAGACATTAACAATAATGACAGAAAATGCTTTTGTCCAATTTAGTCTGTTTACAGTAAACAGAGGTGGCTGACAAGCTCTGCTGGAAAATTGATGGGAAATTCACGGCCAGCAAATGTGTCAGTAGTCAAATGTTTGTTTGCTAAAGTCAGCGCTCAAATAACAAGAAAGTGAAGTAATCTAGGCGCCAACTACCTTTAAAAATAAAACCAGCCTATTTTAAACTTTGCCATGAGGGGTCCTGTTTCTCCATGAAACATGCAGCAAAGCTGAGACGTCAACGCTTTCAAATGAATGCATTCCAAACTTTCTTCTGCCGTTTTGCTAACCTTGAATTTGTTGGATGTACTTGTGATGACTTCCATAGACTAATTTGATCACTTTTATCACATGAGGATGTTGAAACAGCATATTGACACAGAACATTTTTGCACAGGGGTTTGAACCGGTAGCTACGACCCATCTCAGTATTTATACAGACTGAGTTGATAAATCTGAACTTTGCTCAAGGAAATTTGAAAAGACAGAATTAAATTCATATTTAAGTCACACTCTGCTTGCCTGAGGTTCAGACATGTGATTTATCTTTTGTCCCTGGATCCTGTATTTTCAGAGCAAAGGGTATCAAACACAAGAACAGAGTTAATGACTTTTAGAACGCAACAAATAAATCCTCACCACTGTACTTCAAATGAGGTGCATGTCTAAATATATTCTTTTCTCCTTGCGCACTACACCAGGGCTTTCATTACCTACTTCGGAATTTGTTCCTTCGCAATCACAGAGAAAAGAAACACCGGCGCAACGTCCCACACAGATTTAATGCATCTTTTCTCCAATACCATCCATCACATCCATACCACCCACATCTACAAATGCATTTGTCCGCACCTACCAGGTGAGGGGGGGGTGGTGGTGGTGGTAAAAAAATAGGAAAACTCAGAGGGTAGAATCCCACAGAATGACCAACGTGGCCCTGGCCCGCAGGGTCTATCCAAGCCAAAGGCAAATCCCAGTCAAAATCGGAGACCAGCTCCCGTAGTGTGTGTTCACTTCTGTCCAACGAGTAGACAGTGACAGCTGATTTTATTTTAGACCCCCCGCCCACTTGTAAAAAGACAGACTAGGGGTGTTTTTTTTAGGGAGCGAGGTCCTCATGCCTCCCATGTCAAGTCCCCCCAAAAATCTGGACTCTGTTGCGGGCCATTGCGCACTAATAAATCAGGTCACCTTGGTTTCATCATTGTAGCCGCGGGCCAGCAGCTGTTACTGCCTGTCATGTTTTGCCAAATTACACACACACAAATCCATACCAAATAGTCCAAGACTCCAGTCAGTAATCCTGAAATTCCCGTGGCGATGCAAAGGGGGCTGTTAAGCAGGTGCAGGTATGTGGTGAAACATGCCTGCCATGCGGCGTGTTTTGCAAAGGGCCTGAAATGGGGTCAGTGATGTAATGCTTCTTGACGACCCGGGTTAAGGGAGCAATATATAAATATATTCATATATTTATATATTTGACAAGAGACGCTTTTGAGTATAAATTGCGAGCAAGCTCATCTTATTTGGCCCCGCCGCCGGCGCCAGTCTGACTCTGGTATCTTCTGGAAGCTGAGCAAGTGTTTGGGAACGAGACATGGCAGGTATGTGTATTCATATACCGGCGCGTGTAACTCATACCTGCCACCGCCATGCGTCACCTGTCGCAAGAAGACTCCTCATCCGGAAATCCGACAGATACTCTGTAGTGACCCCGTGGTGGATTGATAAGACCCCGGATGCATTTTTTTCGGGGAAGATAAAGAAATCTGATGGAGCGTCAACATTCAGAGAACACCCGCAAACACACGCATTGGGAGAGGCACGAGTGCGACGGCTAGCTGCCCGTCCAGCTGAGCTCCTTCTAAAGCAGTCTGTGTAAAAGAAATAGCCAGGGCCCTCGGTCAATATGCCAAACCAAACAACTCCAAAGTAATTTCACCTCCAAACAAAACCATGTTACGATGATTTGCTGCATTATGGAATGGAAAAAAAGCACAGAGTAAGTGCAGCACACACTATTCACGATTTTCCATCATTTCTTTGCAAGAGCTTATTCTGGCATGGGTAATGACCCGTGGGGATATCTTAGCATTACAATGTATGTAATTCACAGCCTCTGTATCTAAATCGATCAAAGTATCAACAGATGCAGTTGAACTTGAACTGAGTTTGGGTCATGCTCAAGTGTAATTGCTGTATTTAGATCTGAGCGAGCAGCATTGCCTGGGGACAGGCAACCTTGCTACACCATCAAAAGAGCACAATAACAACAATGTATCATCTCACAACTCCTCTTAATATCGTCTTAACATTGACTAGCAAATTGCGGTTTCACAATCTCATATCTGCTACGATCTGTGGTGTGGTGTCTTGCCTGCTTTGAGATTAATGTGAATGTTATGAAGCAATTTTCCGATTGTTCTACGTGTGTTCGCGACGACAAAACTGATTTCCATGTGGAAAATGAGGCAAAAATTACTGTAACGACGACAAACACTTCCAAATGAATTGATGCCTCTCATATCTGAGCGTCAGTTTGAGCACGGGCACCCGCCTCTCTTCATCTGGGGGCTTCATTTCCCATGTGCAAATTTGGAATTCGGCAAATTACTGCGCACAATAACAATTATAATCAACATTAACTGAGTATCACAATAATCACTAGATGTCAGCTCAGTCTAATGCGATCCACTCTTCTCCCTACCATCCCAGCACAACACTGTACATGCTTTGCAGCACTGGAACTTGGAAGTGCAAACATTACTCTCTGCCTAAAAAACCCTACTGCCGACAGTATTGTCATTTTGATCCTCGCCCTAGAAGGGGCTTGGTGTAACTCACATCAGTGAGCACTGCATGCAGACCAGAGGCAGGGAGCACCATGGAGTGCATGACAATGAGCCACATCCCCACCAGATGCCATTAGAGGTGAGGGGATGAATCACAAGCATTCACATGCTTGCATGTTGAAGCTTTTTTTTTTAAATGTTCTGAATTGCTTCTTATTTATTTAGTAATTTCCTTTTACATATTGGCGAATCCCACCAGATCTGAAGCTATAACCCGGCATCACATAAACGCCCCTTTTAGCGAGGTGTTCTTGATTTATTTTTTACCTCAGGCATTAATAAAATGTTTTGATCATCTTGTGCGGTTTAGGATTAATCTTTTTACATTCATTTCAGACGAAGAACGGAGATCTAATACCCCGCACGCCAAACAAATGATGTCAGGTGCGAGAGGGCGATGATACGTAGTATTTTAAGACGTTGTATGAGGCAGCTCGCTGTCTGCACGCAGTAGCAGACTCGCTAAGCTACTGCGGCGTTCGGCTCCACATGAGTCGGCACTCTGTGTGTGGCGCTGTCTGTGGTGCACAGTGTCGCTATGTCTTCTTGAACACAGGCCACCCTGTAGTGCCACGGGGAGCAAAACACTGGCTCAGCCACTGGCGGCGATAAAGTCAGCCGTTTATCAAAACCAAAGTTTTGGGGAGCATCGATTTCACTTAAAATGAAATTAATAGGGGAGAGTGACTCGTAAATTCGACGGTGCAGTGGACAATACGCTCTAACTCAGAATGACTTCAGACTTCTCAAGTCACAAATGTACAATCATCTACCCACAGTGGAAAAAACAACTATATTGCAACAAGAAGGCGTTTAATTGTGACAGCATCAGCAATGCAACTTAGTTGTGTATTGCTCACAAAACGTAGTTGTCTCTACAATGCTGAAAAAGGCAAACCTCCTCATTTTTTTCAGCATTTCTTCGGTTTGCGGCGGAAATCATGGCGGCAGAAACAAACCAAGCACACTGTCATCATAGCAGTATAGCCCCTTTACCAACCATCATTCTTTGTACCTCTGCTATTGATGGACGGCCAAGGAGATACTCTCGTGTCGGAGTGACCGGGCACAGAGAGGCATGGATGCAGAGCTGATTAGTGACACCGCGGCTAATAATATGCCAGCATGTTTCCTTTTTATTTATGTAAATGCTCTCTGGGGCCAGCGGGGAGACGGGGGGGAAAATACACAGCTTAGGAACTAATCGGCACCACGGGGCAGCGCGGCCCTCTCCTTTGGCTTTCAGATAGCTTTAAAATGAAATAAACCCATGAAAAAAGAACTGTCCCACAAGCTCCTCTGGGGGAGCTTCATTGAAGGAGGAAACTTCTTCTCCGGCAAAGATCAACACTCACCACACGTGATTCGACGGTGAAAAAAATAAAACCGCAACTTAGGGACTTATACACTGCGAGAAAACAGGCGGATCTGGAGGCGCGATTCCCCCTGGAGACGTTTCCCACCGCATTGTATTATCGCTTCTCTCTCTTTGCCACATCTACTGCGTCTGCACTTGCAAAACGACGCCGATGTTATCGCACATCCCTTCTGTTGCTACTCACCAGAAACAACACCGGTTGCATTTTGTTGTTGCTTAAGGCGTGAGGACTAAAAAGCGTGATGCGGGCATAACTATTCCTGACATTTCCCTGCTGATGCGTACAGATTCGATGCTCATTTTAGGCAGGAGGGGGGGAGCGGTTTACAGCGTTCAGAAGGCAGTTAAAATCTGGGATGGGCAGTTAAAGTGAGGGATGCAGTAGCTTCCCCAACCTATGTTTATCCCTGATATATTTAGGCTGGTGTTGGGTCGCTGGTTACTGCGGCATGGTAGTTTCCAGTGTGATCAGTAAATCTAAATGCAAACACAGACAGCACAAGCTGTCAAAAATTCATAAAGCAAACACACAGCACAGATTTTCCAGAACCTGACTGTTGGGTGTTTGCGCACAAACTCAGCATCTTCAAGCATTTACACTTTCTGGTACTGAGATTGTGTTCTTGGTCCGCTGTGACCGTAATTAAGTCATGTGATTTAAGCTATTCTGACTTTGACTTGATGCAAACTGGCTTTTCCACTTGTAATGTGTGTGGCTGTCCAGTGCCTTTCAGTGTTACAGTAGGTGAAAGCGCAGGTCCAAACCCTTAACACCATCACCGAGGCAACCATGCAGACAGGCGCCATTAAATGGGAGAACAATGATGACTCTTTCACCGCGGTTTTGTGCCTTTGTAGTGTTTTTGTTGTTTATGCGATGGTCCGCCATTAATGGGAACATCGTTTTAAACATAGATTCACTAAAGCACCTCCACAAGAGCACTTTTATGTGTGAAAGTGTGAAAACACCCATTGAAAGGTGTGTGTAGAGACCTGCTGAAAATAAATTCATAAAGAAATATTTCCAAGGTGCTGTTTGGTGAGAGCCACTTGAAATCGAGTGATTTTCGAATTGCAAAACAGTTGCAACGCACTGTCGTGTTGTTCCACCACAGAGAGGGTTGCAGCAAAAGCTTTTACAGGGAGAGTCACAAAAAAGGGCCCCAAAAAAGTCGATACAACAAACACACCGCAAATAAAATAATCGTAAATGAGCTACGACTGTCTGACCAAAAAGATCCTGACTGAAGTTGTGGCAAACTTGCTGTCACACTACGCTGGCTGAACTTCACTTTCACAGTTGTCATTTGTTGCAGGGGTACATTGCTCGTGGACATGAAAGCAGCGCATCAGAATGCTTTTGCCCTTCTCCCTGTCCCCTCCCGACCCCGTTACAGACTGAAAGAAAGCAGATTTAGTGTCAAGGCTTCAGTCTCTCCCAGCCGGCAGCCTTTGCGAATGCTGATGAACAGCATGGAGGCTGCACATGTAAGAGCAGCGAAAAATGAGCCAACGCTCGCTCTCTGTGCCACACGCTCATCTTTTCATGCTTAGTTACCTCCGAGTCCATTAGAAAATTGCTCTGGCAAAGATCTCTCTGTTTGATTCTCCCTCTCATCGCGCTCTAACAGATATGATGTATCGAACAATATTAGAATTCTTCCGCGTGTCCAGCATAGTAGTACCTAAAGACGCATTAGACTGACATTGTTTTAAATCATACGCAACATACTCAAGCTAGTATTTTCAAGATGGAGAAGAAGTATGGTAAAAAAAAAGGACCTGAAATAAAATTCCTACCATTTTCTGATGCAAGTTTTCAACTGATCTGCTGCTTTGGGTTGAGAGAAAAATCTGTCTATCTGTTTCAAAGGCACAAATAATGGCAACAAGCTCAGAAACATTAAATGCTACAATTCAGTGAAACACTGCCTGAGTATGTATGAACGCACACTGTCCTGGGGAGTAAAAATCAATCCTTCTTGGTAACAGAGCCATGCTGCACACACGCTTTGTGCTTTTAAGCCTGCAGCCAAATGGTAAGAACAAAGCACTCTCAGATGCTCCTCATGGTGTGTGTGTGTGCTTGTGTGTGTGCTTGCTTGCTTGAGTCATAGTGATTAAATTCATACCAACAAAGCTGGTATGGTTAATCTTTCCTCATGGCAGCACAAATAAGAGACCAGTACATGAAAAGCTTTGACTGACACAAACGCTACAGACACACACAGCCGAGCAGACATTCACACGGTCAAAACTGTTATACAAACAGACACAAACACATACGGGACCCCGAGGCGACGCGTAAATAACTGACACTCCGTCTGCTGAGGCCGCGCGTGAAGGTACAGCACGTATTTAGGAGACATTTAGATTGCGTTTGAAACTCGAACTCTCGCTGACTGACGATCAATCAAAGCGCTTTGAAAAGTAAGAGCTGGTTTCAAATCGTCCCCAGTTAATGTGCAGGGCCAGGGATCACACGCAACGGGCTCGGAGATCCTCGCCGGCTAATTCGGCGGCCATTTTCCAGCCCAAGGCTGTTCAGGTAGATAAGGATAGAACGCCTACAGCAACTTCAGCGCACAAGCAATCGAGGGTGGTAACGCCTCCATCTAACACTGTTCGGGGAATCGAGCCCTCAAAGAATTCACGTGATTATTAACAACAAACACTTCATGCAGACAGAGTTTACCTCAAGCGATTAATGCAACGATCGGAAAATGTAATGATGTGTTCAACCCTCCCCCTCCAAAAAAAAAAAAAAAGCCCCTAACAATTTGTCTCTATGTGCATCGCTATGGCAACCAAGAATGCCAGCGGCAAGAACAACCTTGACCTTGATGTTAAGAGAATCCATCTTTGAATCTTCGACTCTAGACGAGTCGTTGCTCCTCAGACGACCTCTCATCCTGAGCTGTCACCAAAGCAGGATGACCCAAATGCAAATGCATCAAAACACACACACACACGCACACGTACTCGTACGCGCGCGCACACGCACGCAGACACACACACACACGATGACTCTGCTCTCGCCAGAAAATGCTTGTAGACTTGCCACTCCATGAATCTGCTGTTAAACACAACAATCTTAAAAACAAGTCCTGGCAAACCACAGCAGGAGAAGAGGGAGTATGGACAATTAAGTGAAGTGTGAATAAATTCTCACCTTAATTAGATCTGTGATGTCCAAAAGAGGATTATAGAGCATTAACAATTAAGTGACCTGGTTTCTTTGGAGGATTAAAGCCTCAGAATGATTAAAATGGCTCAGCACTACGATGACTAAAGCAGTGCTTTTTTCCCCCCTACTCTCCTTGTGTGTTTCACACCATCCTTCATGTCAGACCATCCCAAAATTTGGAGAGAAACTAATATCAGACCGTCTTCGCGTCTCAGCCACTCCACCTGTGGAGCCACGTCATTAAAATGGAATGACAGGTATGCGTTCCCGATAATCACCGCGTTGGACTGACTGACTGGCGTCTGACAGCATCCACCCACCGCTGTCTGTCAATTAGGGGTGTCGCATTTCTGTAAAATAATCACTCAAGCTACATTTTGCCCCTGAGCTCGCTTGAACTCTGTTTCTCAACTTGTGAGACTGTGCCTGAGATGACGGCAGCCTCATATTATCGCGACGCACAGTTGTGTCGAAACCCCCCCTGAAGGGAGCGACGAGTGGATCCAACTAAACGTTGACACAGGGAGGAAGAATAGTAACTGAGTATTGATTCCGCAATTCGCGCGGGGCGCTCAGCTCCCAGGCAGCAGTTCAGACGCCTCCCCGTACCGCTGTTACCACACGCGGGGAGACAATGACGTGACCGATTCACTCCAAAGCAAACAATTTGGACCACATTCGTAGCAACAGTGCGTATATTTAGCCGCTTCTTGTCCAATGACATAGTCATGCAAGACATCCAATCTCGGCACCAAAAGACACGACGGAAATGCGAAAAGAGCCTAAAAATAACTGTCTCAAGTGACAAAAGAGTGGGAGCCTTGACTCTTGGAGGGATGACCTACATTGCCACTGTCAATAAAACATTCAAAGTGGTTTAGTGCACTCTAATGAAACAAATTCCCAACATTTTATCCAGTCTCTCCACTCAGCACTGTTCCCGTGGCAACACTGATACTTAAGCAAGTCTATAATACTCAGTTGAGAGAAGAGTAGGAGTTTCACCTTTAAGTTTTATGAATACTTTTATGAATATTTTTTTTAAATGGTTTGAGCATAAGCCAGCAAAGGTTTAAACTCTTCTGTTTTCAACTGCACCCAACACAAACTTATTGCAACAAACCAATCAGGTTTAGTGACCATTAAACCATTGTTTCATCAAAGTTCAGTCATCAGTGTTAATTGAAAAATAGGTTTGTCCAAAGATTTGCTGTCACCAGTCCCCCCATCTTCTGGGTAGTGGGGGCAAGGGGGCAGCATTGGACAACAGCTGCATGTGAAGACAAACAAAACAATAACGTCTGATCATAGGGCTGGGTATTCTGGTTTGTTGGTGCCTTTATATAGTTATAACATTAGAGCATGACACAATTTGTTTGGTCTTGGCAGAGTGATGGTATGTCCTTTTATACGTGACCTTGCGCATGAATGCATAAATCAATCGCAACGGTTTGTTTGTTGCCATTTTTCGTGCACTGATGTGCGCGTGCTGACTCTATTCATGCCGTATGTGGCATACGTGTCTGACGTCCGACATGTCAAACCTCACCAGGATTTCACTGAATCTGTATCTGTAATCCCAGTAATACAGTAATGTCGTGATCATAAGATAAGAAAAGCAAGATAAGAATATCACTCCGTCTGCACTAAGGACATGGAGTTTGCACAGATAAAAATACCCTTGGTATGATACCTAAAATACGAAATGCTATCAAGAATATAGCATGTGATTGTTCTGTCTGAAGTCAGGGATGATGCTTAAGTTCAGACGCCGCTCAGTGACATCAGTGTCATCAGCAGATCTGTAACTGGTAATCATCTAATTGTTAATTCCCAAATGCCATCAGACTTTTCATTGTTACTGTTTGAAACACTTAAAACAACGCATTACTCTAAGGACGAAGATTTGTATGAAATATTCTGTATATTCCAGGATAACATCGAAAGCTAACATTTAGACCCCGAACCAGCTGCTAAATCGAACCCGGCAAATGCCCAGAGCATAATTACCGGTCGGTAACAAGACCATTTACATTTCCTTAGTTTGCTCTGGGCAGTGGCTGAAGAATACATCGCAGCCTCACAGAGCGTGGAATAATATCAAATGGTGAAGCAGCATAAAAATAATGCATGAATTTTAATTATTATAAAAAGTGGTGCATGAGCAAGAAATGCTGTTGTGCTGTCGACTCAGAAATCATGCTAATTAAAAAAAAGGGAACATTCCCATAAAATAGATTCTCCGCACACTAATTACTAGATTGCCCACAGTGATTTCTGTCAACACCAGTGTTTCACTCAACCGAAGGATGCTTCAGGAAAAAATGTATCGAGCCACATTAATTTGTGTAACAGTGAAAGAGTGTCAGAGTGCAGTTGGGCAGATGAAATTGTATGTTAATATGAGCTGAGGCAGAGACTAAATGGTTTTGGCAGAGATTTGTAAAAGTGCCAAAAATCCAATAATTGTGGTGGAGGTGCAACAATAAAGTATCTTCATACATAACACTGTGCATGATTCATGATTTGTTGGAGCATTATTTGGTGTCGTAGCAGTTCACTTCATCTTTTTAAATCTCTCTTTTGTCCCTGGCTGTCACCCATTATTTTTCCAGTCTCCCTGCTGCAGTAATTTAAAACGTGATCAACATAGTTTGGGTGAGAGGAAAGTTCTATCTCGTGGGGACCTCCAGCCATCTTGTGGTGGGATAGGATCACTGCAGCGGATACTGAGTTAAGTCTGAAAAATATCAGAAATTCAATAAATTTGCTACACTTGTTAAGCTACCTTGGGGTTACAGGTGGGATGGCTCTCTGGCTTTCCAAACAGCCTCCTCCCACAGTCTGAATAATTGCTGCGTTTGAACTGTAAACCAGGCAGGTGGGGACGTGAGTTTTAGTGAATACATCTGTAATAGAGCCTCTTTCCCACACAGCGGATGTTGGAATGATGTGTAGCCTGTGACCCTGCACGAGCTGATGTAGACATAAATAGTGCATTAGGATGGACGGGTAAAAGATCACAAGCTCTTTCTCAGGAGGAAGCAAAAAGATTTTTGCAAAGCAACTCAATTATAAAAAATCATAAAAAAATATAAAATTCTATTCATATATTTTTTTCTATTTATATAATTACTTTATATTATTATTTTTTTATATTTTTCATAATTATAACTATAAAAAATAATAAAAAAATCCTGGAGAGACACATGTGTTGACGACTCCAGAGTTTGCCAGCAATAATGTATGTACATTTTACATACGAAATGTATGTACGCAAAAATGTTCTGCCGACAGCAAACTTTGAGTGTATCCCATTTTTATTAAGTCTTCTAAAGATGGTACAACACTAAACACACATCAGGTGATGTGCTACTACAAAATAAAATCCTTACCTGACGTAATCCTGTTGTTGTGCCTATTACTCTCGGATGCTTGGATGTAAAACAACAACACGCATAAGGCAATACAGTCTGCTGAGGGACAGGAGCCCTTGTCAGTGCCAATCCAAATTGACCCAGGGAGCTAGAAAGCGATGTTGCCCGTTTAAAATACACAGCAATTCATGTGAAGGCAAGGTTGCTTGCTACGAGGCAACTGTAACGGTTGTCATGGATACCCCGTCATTCAAACCCCTCAGCTATTCACCTTGCCGAAACGTGACGTGACGGGCTCCCCGACTCACAGCTGCTCATGCATTTCTTCATTCGGCCAGAATGCCTTCGCCAATTAAAGTCATCCATGTGCAACATCTCATTGTTGCCGTCCCGGTGCGAACGTCTGAATAACAGTACAGTGTTTACTCCTCCACGCGGGGAAAAGGAAGTGGGACTATGTGCTCCGAGAAAGTTGCGTTGGGAGGAGAGAGAATGGTGCACATTCATCTCCAGTAGAGATATTGGCATAAAAATGTAATATCGATATCGGATTTTTTGGCTTTAAAACCGATTGAAATAAAACCCAATAAAAATAAAATAATGCTTCGATACACCGATGCCTATGCACTCCTGAAGCGTTTAACGGCGCACATATCGGTATCGACTGGTATCGATATCGGTAAATTGAGAGTTGGACAATATCCGCATATCGGATATTGGCAAAAAAGCCAATATTGGACATCCCTAATCTCCACGCATCTTTGCATTCAGTGGAAAATGCGGTTGTTGAGGACATTTGGAAACCTTATTCAGGCTTATTTTCACAAAGTAATGCATAGCAGAATGCCTATAGGACAGCTTTGCTACAGAGTCATTTATCAAAGCAAGGATTGCCGGCACAATTTCACCTGTGGACATTAACTGTGCCTCGGCTTCGCACTTAACAGTAACCAGATTACTGCTAATTACTGCAACCTCAAGATATTTCACCGCATAAAGCATAGAGGAATAGCTTTGAATTACTTTAGAGCCCCGAGACTGATACCAGAGTGGACCTCTGATCCACCTGGCCCAGTGCAAACACAAAAAGTAAATTGTGAGGCCGATAAAAGAACTCACAGTCAGTAGACATGGAGCTGATGAGACCTGCCGTCCACTATAGGAGCCTCTCTGGTCCAGGGGTACCGATGGGCCCACCGCAGATGACTTGATCGATCAGCAGCAGAGCCGGAGAGGGAGGCAAGAGCAGTTTGCTCGTCATTCCAGTCCATCTCTTGATTGAATTTCCATTGTGGTGCAATGGTATCACCAGGTAGGCAGACTGCAGGGGGGGTGGGAGGAGGACACAGGTCAATGCGCTCGACAGGGTTCCACTTTCGGCGAAGCCTCGGGGCGTCTATCAGCAGCTCGGTAGAGCCAGAGAATAGACATGCTCCGTAGAGAGGTGTCCCAAAGAGACACACACGCTTAATTATTCTGCTACAAGGCACACACACAGCGACGCGCACGCAAAGACTAATTTCCCTAAAGAGCATTATTTACACTGACTTTAAATTGCTTGTCTGTTTGTCAAAGCATTTCTAAGAAGTCTGACTTGTTGATAGGAGGAAATCAAAAATGTGATTGTTGTTGAAATTGTCAATGTTTAATATTTGTTGCAATAGTCGAAGTGACGTATTGCAAAACGGATACCGGATATACTCGGTTAACCTGAGAGGACTGCATTATTCAGATGAGGCTGGAGCAGAGTGTCACGAACAGCTCGCTCCTTTATCTGTTCGCAGCCATCGGGTTACGCTCAGAGTGTCAGCTGACACAGGGCCACTTTCTTCGTGGTGATCCTGTGCATTTCAAGAACACATGACATCCTTGGGCGTCAAGGTGAAAGAAAGCAGGATGACACATTTCCCCAACAGAAGTGCATTTGACAGCTTAAGCCTGGTCTAGATCCCCGTGGGATTACATGGGGTCTTTTATTTATGTGGGACGTTTGTCTCTCTCTTTGTTGCATTCAATTGACTCTAGAAACAAAGGAAAGCACTTACTGCAAGCATCATCTTAAGAGTACAATTAGATGTATCTGTACATAAATACTATGATAATTTTTCTCATTAGTATTTGTGTTTGTTTGTGCTCCATCAGTGGCCCCGGTGGATTATCTTACATATATGCAGAGTCCATTCAGTTCTGACATTAATACTGCTACCTTTGCCTTAATCAATGTAATATCAATATAATATTAATATAATATTAATATATCACCCTGTATCTACAGATATCAAAATATCAAAATGACAACAGACTGACTTTTGAGTGTCATTATTGGATTGCGACTTCATTTTCACTCATCGTCAACTACATTCAACAGTTCATTATGTACTACAAAACATGTCCTATCCCAAGAGCAACACAGTAATTACAGTGCTGTTGCCACAATGAAAAATTATTGCGTTTTGCATAGCACGTGGTGAACTGTAGCACCATCTGCTGCTTCATACTGGAACTACATGCACTTTTAAATTTGGTATTGGTGCTCTGGATCTGATAAAGCCATTTAAATGTGAATAACCAAATAAGTAAATAATAACAATGAAACAGCTATGGCTGTGGTGCAGGTATGAGAATGAAATTAATATCATTTGATGTGACTGCTGTATGGTTTAAAATGCACCACTTACACAGCGACTATGCTATCACACTACTTAGAAACGAACTTCCTCCATTGACATTAACACGGCAATAAATCACTTAATATGTTTTTCTACTGTTTCGGACATCATGTGAGGTATGAAAGACCTTCAAGTACTTATCATGTATTATAGTGCAGAATACTTGATCAGGCAGTTAGTAGATAATGAAGCACGATCACTGATGATTAAAACAAGACATATCTCCCCACTCCATACAGGATCCGCGTTCATCTCTAGTGATATAATCAGGTGGACATGTACTAAGTTTTGGTCAAAGATCACTTTCACTTTCTACATATTAACTGCATTTTCGCTTATTAACCACACAGCGGCGCCACGGTTCACAAAAACCTTACACATAACACCAGCTGAACTCTCGACCCAGAGAAGCCAAACGCTTGATTTTGTGTTTAACAAGTTGTTCCCATGGGCGGATACGCACTTTACAGTTCGGCTGTGCCACAATTCTTCCCGCTCACGCATACCGGCATATTTACCGAAGTGTACCTTTGTTGGGTTGTTTCATACGCTCGCTGTTACCGCAATCTTTATTTCATTGTTTCCAACACCAGAATTCCTGAGGCAAAGCGGCGACCACATGAGGTCGGAATGCTAAGTAAATATCGCAGAGGGGGGCGCGAAATGAGACAGACGTTAATTGCGGCGTATCGCATCATTAATGACCCAGACTCGGTTTGATTCAGGCGCTTGATGAAAGCCACCTTCTGGGAGCACGTGAGGCTCCGAGCGCCCCGTCTCCCACCTCGGTACGCCGTGATTGGACGGGCGCCGTCACGTGAGCCCGGAGCTGTCAGTCAGTGTTGATGCTGCACCATTGTTCCTGAGCAGCAGCAGCAGCACCGCCACCGCCGAGCCCTACTGTGTGTGTGAAAGAGAGACAGAGTGTGTGTATGCGACAGTTGTGCCGGTGAAATACTGCTGAGGGAACCGAACACCAAACGGCCCGAGCCTCGCTTTGATTTTTTTTTCTTCACTGAAGGATGAGACAGTGCAGATACTGAGGGAAAATGAGCCTCACTGACTAAGCAGAGTCTGCTGATGATTGGACCGAAATGAATGGTGAGTAATGTTGTAAGCCTGTATTTTAGCACATGTAAGTATTGGATGAATTTGAATGTCTCGTGTGTGTTTCCCATAGCTGTAATGCTCAGAATAGTCGCAGTTTTTTAAACACTGGCTCTGCAGCACAGTGATTCCTCCAACTACATATAGTCACCGGTTATTGCATATGTATCCCATGTCGAAACTTTCCTCCTATTCAGAGACAATCAACACTATTTTTGAGATGCCATGCTTGTATGCTATTAAGATCATAGTCAGATCATATCCTCAAGGTAATCTTTTTGAGGATTTAAGTGACCACTTATCTGAAAACAAGGGTGAGTGACCTCTGTTTGTGATCCCTCACCTGTCCTGCAACAGTGAGCACGTCACGACCTGCCTGTCTCAAGAACAACGCAATTAAGTTCACCTTATTCTGCACAATTGTCAAGTATAATGATCACATGAGCTTTATGAGCGCTTCAAGTGCCCCCTGGTGGTGTGCCAGATGACTCAGGACATCCCTGAAGACAATGAGTGGCACAAAAATAAAACCACTGGAAGTCCCAGTCACTTTGTTCGATTGTTCTGAAATACTAAAAGTATATTTGACTGTAAGTTTTATTGCAGCCTTGTCCCCCTGGTGTAGCATAATTTTTCGCACACTTTGTCGCAGCTGACGCTGCCTTTAGCACCTTTTCCTCACCCTTTTGTGCAATAATTGCAAATGCAGCACACACTAGAACAGGTTGAGTCTTTCTTTTCATTGGTATTTTGGTGGTGTTCTTCAGGTGTTAGTTCAGTTAGTGCGTGTAACTGCTGCTGTAGATACAGGCTGAGGTGCAATGAACTGATGGAGACGTGTCTGAGACAGAGTGAGTCATAGGACCCAAGCATGTCCCAGCCGATGTGTCTTCGTACAGTGAGAACTATTGAATGCACACATGTGCGTCACAGCGATTACCAGCAGCCGGCTCAGCAGCCTCGCATGCAGACCTGAGAGCCCCGAGTCTGAGTGCCTATTCCCCCTCTGCTCCCCTGAGACGTCCCCTCCCCGTTTGGAAAAGATACAGCGGCTCACAAAAGGATGAATCTCACCCAGTCCATCCTATAGCAAGACTCATTTTACAAACTTACACTGTTTCCCTGACAACATCTCCATATTTCTGCGATATGCCAATATAATGCAGTACCACCTCGCTCCAGCTCGTACACAAAACAAGCACACATGATTAAAATAATTTAGGTATAATCCCAAATGTCACATCTTGTGTTATTTGTTGTGATTACAAAACATGCACAGCTGCACAGTGGCAGAAATACATGTACTGTATATATAGCCTCTGATGTTTACATTTCTCTTTACTCTTTACAGAACAGTAGCAGCTTGGTGCAGAGTAAAACATTCTACTTCAGGTAAGACTGGGCCGCTGTGCAAAATAAAATATCTGTAAAATGGGAAACTGTTTCACACACATCTGTTGCCAATTGCGATGATACCATTTGGTGATATATGTGATATATTTTGTGTGCACACACAGACGAGCCAGTTTCAGCACATTATTATCTCTGAAATTCTGTCTCTGTGCAAAGGACATTCGAAAAACTGATTCTGATTTACCGCTGAATCATCAGCCATTCCCCATGAATATTGATCATGTCATCGCATTCATAAATTGTCGGTGGTAAGAATGCACATCTCGGTGAATATTAATGTGGCACCTGCCTAATATGGCTAATGAGTAAACATGAACACATGATATGGTCAATTTGATGTAAAAGTGCCCACAGTTGAGCGTCTTTAAATCATGTGTTTTCACAGGCGTAAATCAGCCGATGTCTTATTAAACTAGCCACTAGCGAAAGGTCGTATAATTTGATGTCAGTCTTCGCTCAGAGCAGAGATCCATGCTGCAACGGGCGGTGTGGCGATATAAGGCTTGAATATGGCATGGCAGTGTGTCTCATTATCCGGCACTGCCTTCTTTGTTGTTTTCACCACTGGCCTCTTTTGTGAGCAAAGGAGGCACCGACACTCCTGTGCTGCCTGCAAGCGCGCACCCATGCACTCAGACATGCAGCGCACTCGCACACAAAACCGTTCCATCTTTGTGATTGAGATTGGTGAGGTGATGGTGGGCGGCGAGTGTGCGCCTGTGTGTGAGGAGGGGGGTGCGGAGGAGAG